>JANHFP010003195.1:190821-206720 GCA_032468135.1 Calamaria suluensis
CCCAGGATAATGCTGCAGGATCCAATCTGGGTGACCAACCCAGATTGGATCCTGCAGCATTATCCTGGGACACGTACAGCTTCATTTGTGAGAGATCTGGGCTGCTAGTCCTTCAAAGAGTCTGGCTTTGGGAGTCCTTTAAAATTTCATTTTGAAATCACCATAGTGATATGAGCCATAAACATAATTAAGTCTGCAGTCTTATTTGCATTTTTATAACTCCCATCAAACTCAGTGAAGCATACTTCCAAGTTAATATGCAGAGGATTAGGTTGGAGAATCATTACGATAATGGGAAAGAGGCAGACGAGAACTTGCTAATTTGCAAGAATGTGCAAATTAGTAGATGTTCGGTTTATTTCATTGTCCACATTAGCATGCCCATGTTCTGATCCATGGAAAGTTTTCCATTTTTTTTAATTTAAAAAAGTCACGTAAACATTCTGCATCTGCTTTCATTTGCAATTTATTCCTAGCACATGAAATACAATTTTCGCTTACATGCATAGATGGTCTCATAAACTGCAAGAAAACAATGAGAAAACATTGTGGGTTTCACAGACATCCCCAATGAATGTTTTTATATATGTTTCCTGATTTACAAACTTTAGAAAATGTGCACAACTTCAGATGCGCCTCTCACAAACGTTTTTTTGCTAATTCTTGGTCCGAAGAAAGACTAGCAGGCTTCATCTATTGCAGAATGCCTTTTCCTGGTTGATTTGCTCCTTTAGAAAATCTGTGGCAGACCTCTGCTGCATCCAATGGTTGGTGGCCGGTACCCTTTGCCAAGACATTTTGCCTCTTTTGTAAATCCTGCCATGTTACTTCAGTTCTGACTGAAAATATATATATATCAGCAGCCATGATCCTGAGTCACCATGAGGACCATCTGCTGTTTCCATCATCCCCAGTTCCCACCGATTAAAGATCTAAAACTTTTGCAGTCAATGACACGTTTTCAGTTGTTTACATCTCTTTCCATTTCAGCCCAACCGGGAGATTCTGTTAGCAGCAGGAGAAGGTTAATGCTCATTCCGTTCACTGCCCTCTTCTTGATGTCTGGCCACAGCAGAAAGTGGCTTAGGTCAGCATCCTTATCAGCAGCAGATCCCTAATTACAGTACTGAAGTATAATACTGCAGACTTGGGTGGTACCTTTGGGGAATTATTCCACAGCTTTCCGACAGAGCCTGTTATTGTCCAGATCAGAGGAGTCTGAAATCTTACAAACACATTCCTCTCAAAGGGAATGGCTTTCCCTGAAGATTTCTTAGACAAACAACTATTCTGTATAAGTGTGTAGGTTCAGCGAGGATGAGGACAGCATAGAAAGGAAAACTACTTTCAGCTGTTTCTCAATAGCAAATGAACACTATAAATAAATATGATCCTATCTGTGTGGGAATTGAAAAGATAGCATGCCTACACATTTTTCTTCATTACATTTGCTTAACTTTGAGCTTCTGATGCAGCGGAAAAGATTCACGAATCGGGCTTAATGTATTGTTTATGATAAGAACTAATCCTGTAATGCCAGTGATAAGTGGGCCAATGGTAATGCACATTTCCAATCACTATTATTAGTTCAAGTAGTTACAAATAAGCATTGCATTACATCCACATTTGAACATGTACTATCCCTAACTATAGATGGTAGTCTAAAAACTCTAAAGATGGGAGACAATTTTGGTGCCAGAAGTTCAACATTAGGAACAAAACAGGAGCAACATGAAAGGGCAAGTCAGAAACCAGTATCAAAGAGCCAATCAAAACTGAACAACCCAGGAGACAAAACCAAATGCAAATCAAGTCAACACTAAAGGACATCCAAATTTACCAAATCTGACAAGCATTGTGACATTTATCCAGTGTGACAGCACTGGGCTAGAAACCAGAGAACTGTATGTTCTAGTCCTGCCTTAGGCAGGAAATCAGTCAGGTGGCCTTGGGCCAGTCACTCTTTCCTAGCCCTAGTTAGGAGACAATGGCAAAGTACTGCCAAAAATATTGCTAAGTAAACTGGAGAATAGCCCAGGCAGTTGCACACACATACAAACAAAAACACAGAATGAATTCACTGACCAACCTGGGCTGGACATATCAGTGGTGAAATCCATTTTTTTTACTATCGGTTCTATGGGTGTGGCCTGGTGGCCCTGGTGTGGTTTGGTGGGCGTGGTGGAAAGGATACTGCAAAATCTCCATTCCTACCCCACTTCTGTGGGAAGAATATTACAAAATCTCCATTCCCACCCCACTCTGGGGTCAGCCAGAGGTGGTATTTGCTGGTTCTCCAAACTGCTCAAAATTTCCACTACTAGTTCTCCAGAACCTGTCAGAACCTGCTGGATTTTACCCCTGGTTCATATCCTGAAAATATGTTATGGCCTAAATAGGCTCACCACTAAGAGCAACTTCATTCATATCCCAAGTCTATTGAATCCAGTCCAATCAGCGGGCTCCTACTTCTTCATGTGCAGATCTCCTTTGCAGAACAATTAGGCATTCAAAGCTTCACAAGCTCCTATCTGTGTGGTTCTCTTTACATGTAGCTAGTCTTCCCGGTAATTGCATTGTTAAGGATTGTTCGACGTATACTGTCCTACCACATGTTTTTGATTGACTCAGTGTGTCGGCTGGTGAATTGATTAAGTAACTGTGATAAAAGTACCCATAGTGGTAAAGTCGGATTTACCCCTACAAACAACATGAAACACTGTACTTGCATGTATTTTCTCTTATGCAGTTGGCTGCTTCTTTGCTGCAGAGACAATTTTTGGCTAGAAACAGATTAGTTGGCTGTTTTATGCTGCAAGTTATTACTAAAATGGTTATTTATTGGCTGAAATAATACACTCAGGGCAGTTCACAGTGAAAGAAGAAAACAGTAGTTACTCATTAAAATAATTTAAGAATGAATTTATTTATCCAATTCAAAAGGTCATATGAAAGAGATGTTTTGGTGTCTCCTCTAAAAGGACAGAGAAAGGAGAGCACTAAATGCAGTTAGCAAAAGATCTTCTCAGAATTAAGTGTGTATAGTCAAGGCTATGGTTTTCCCAGTTGCAATGTATGGCTGTGAAAGTTGGACCGTAAGAAAGACTGAGCGCCAAAGAATTGAGGCCTTTGAACTTTGGTGCTGGAGAAGACTCCTGCAAGTCCCTTGGATTGCGAGGCGATCAAACTGGTCAGTCCTAGAGGAGATCAACCCTGACTGTTCTTTAGAACGGCAAATCCTAAAGATGAAACTCAAATTCTTTGGTCAACCTAATGAGAAGGAAGGAGTCACTGGAGAAGAATGTAATGCTGGGAAAGATTGAGGCCAAAGAAGAAGGGGATGACAGAGAACGAGGTGGCTGGATGGAGTCACCAAAGCAGTCGGCATGAGCTTAGGTGGACTCCAGAGGATGGTAGAGGACAGGAAGGCCTGGAGGAATGTTGTTCATGGGGTCGCAATGGGTCAGACATGACTTTGCAATTAACAACAATTAAAATTATGCCCAAAGAGTGCTATCTCATTTATTGTTCCCAATTTTCTTCCTGCAACAGAGACAGATCGGCTACCAATATATACCTTGGTATACATTTGTTATATTGGTATACTATTCAGTATTTTGTATAGTCTAAAAACAATCCAATAAATCAGAATGGTAACCTTTCTTTTTCTGCATCTGCCTAAGGCGGGAATTAGACCTTCTGCATCTGCACATCAGGGAATTTATGCAAATGTCATTTAGAGATGGGTGTGTAACTGTTGCCTTTATACATCTGTAAACTTTAAAGTTCTGGATAAGGGGCACTAAAACAGCAAAGTGCAGAAAACTCCCTGACAGGAAGACATATCAATCAATCCGGGTGCAGGGCAGCACATCGCCACACAATGCATAGTTGAGATTGGAGAGGTGTGCGCATCAGCCGGTCTTTAACCATCTGCAACCATGCTTACCCATCAACCCCTTCACAGCATAGATATGCATTGACATCTACATGCAGTCGTGGACAAGTCTAAATCAACTTTAACTTTTACACTATTTTAATGGTATCCCGCATCAATACATTAATCGGGGCAGCAGTCATAAAACTGATTCAGATATGAATGCCTTGCAAATGGAAAACAGACTGGTTGGTGTTTTTTTTTTCAAAAAGAAGTTCTTCTTATCCCAGCCTCATTGCTTGTTAGCAGGGTTCACACACCTTGCAGAGTTGGAAAGGGAAAGATCCCACTTCTTGGCTCCTAATCCTTATTCATCACATGGAATGAATCTCAAGTCTCACTGAAGCAAACAGGAAAGCTCCCATTCATCAGTTTTAGGCACTTACATATTACTCTGAGCAGTGCTTCCAGTATGTAACCTGAACCTATGTTATTATTTGGCTTTGGAACCTATGTTATTATAATGGCTTTGGAATTTTTAACAAGATATTGTGAATACTGGATTAAAGTGTCTGCTCAGCCATCATTCATGAGGCCTTCAGAGAGGGTGTGAAATAGAATACAGGTAGTTCTCGGCTTACGACCACAAAATTTTTGTTGCTAAAGGAAACATTTGTTAAGTGAGCAAATGCCCCATTTTGTGAAATTTCTTGCCACATTTGTTAAGTGAATCGCCACAGTTGTTAATTTTTATAACACAGTTGTTAAGTGAATCTGACTTTCCCATCAACTTTGCTGGTCAGAAGTTCGCAAAAGGTGAACACATGACTGTAATAGTCGTAAATATAAGTCAGTTGCCAAGTGCCTAAATGTTGATCGCTTGATCATGGGGATGTTGCAATGGTCATAAGTGTGAAAAACAATCATAAGTCACTTTTTTCAGTGCTGTTGTACCTTCGAACAGTCACTAAATGAATTTCTGTAAGCAGAGGACTTCCTGTATAATGTCTCCTAAATCATTGGGAATAACTGACTGTAAGACAAGTACATCTTGAGCATACTAAAAAGTAATGAAAAGACATAAGGTTCAGGACATAAGGCTGCCCAATGAACATTGGGGACAGATATATTTGTCACCTATGGACTTCACAAGGAAACAAGATTCCTGACTGAGCAGTGTTCAAGAAACATGGGTGTCTTTTCTTTTTAATTACATCATATAGCATGAATTGAAAACAGAATGTTTGAAACAAGGGGGAAATGCTACCAGTTCAGACCGGTTTCAGCAAATTGGTAGTAATAAAAGTTACCAGTTCATGGAAAAATAATACCATACCAACAGAACAAACAACAATCCAGAAAATATATCAATGTTTGGAAATGGACAGACTTACAATGGAACTGAATGATAAAAATGACTCACTATACTATGCCATATGGGAAAATTGGTACAAATGGATTAAAGACAAGGAATAAGATATACATCAACCAAATCAACGTAATGTATTCAGAAAGACCAGTAGAAAATGAAAAATCCTAAGCTAAAGAGGAAATTGATGTACTGTAAACTGATAATGAACCATTGTATGGATGTATTGGTATATAAGTAATTAATGCATTCACATTTTGAAATATTTTAACCTTTTTAAAATAATAAAGCTTTTCTTTTTATGTTACCAGTTAAGGTGAACCGGTAGTAAAAAAAATGCTACCGGTTTTTCTGAACTGGTATTTCCAACGATCAGCTGTGCCACATGATTTATATTCCCTAGAAAGCAGGAAATCCTGCTTTCTGGTGACTCTAAATCCTGTGGAAAAGTTGTCACACCCCCTCACTGTACTACTTACCTTCTTAAGCCTACTTTTTCAGTACTGCGTGGCAGTGCCTGTGGTGCACATGCACGCAAAGCATGTGTTTGGCGTGCAGTGTGCATGCATACATGCACAGCTTGTGTTTGGCACACATGAGTCATGCGCATGCAGTGAACTAATGGCAGACCTTGGAGGATTTCACCACTGGTTTGAAATATTTTAAATCCAATACCTGGGAAGTAATTAAGGGAGCAGAAGAAATAAATATAAAGGACAGATAGTGGCCCAAGAAACACCGTAGGTTTTATACAAGTGTATATACAGTATCAGTATTAGAAACATAATGTGTTAGCATGAACCAAATTAGTTGTGTGTTACCATTTACTCTGGATGAAAAATATGTTTTATAGTCTCCAGAAATTACATGGGAAGCAAATGTACGTGCTTTCTTTCTTGCCCAAAATATAGTCTGCTTCTATGTTTATTTGTTTAGTTAAAATATTTGTGTAACTCTCTAATGACCAAGAGATAATTAAAAGAAGTCCCTCCTCCCCAAATAAAAATAAACATATAAAGAAAAATAAATGTATGATGATTGCCTGCATGCTTAAAATGACTGTATGCCATTCTGGAAGGTCTTAGTGAATAAATAAATAAAACATTTTTTTTTCTGGTGCCAGAAAAAAAAAATCAAATTTGGCTTCTGGTCAGGTTCTTGGGGAAAAGATCCCAAACAGATGCTTCCACTTCTGCAACAGTTTTCCCCCAATCACTGTGCCCTGCCTAGATTCTTCCACTGGGAACAGTTTTTCTGATGATGGATGTAACATCCAGACAGGTTGCTTAGAATTATGTCAGTCTTTTAGGAAGAGTCAAGGAAACCCATGAACAACATACAGACCCAAATCTCTGCCTCTAGAAATCTTGTTTAACAATTTTGAAGAGTCATCAGGCATTGTCCAGATGGGTTCAACAATATGTTTGCAATAATTACAAACCAGAAATGAGTGCCTTTTTTTTTTGGCTTGGGGATTCTTCTTGGGGAGTAGAATTATATGGTCAATGGTAGCCCTCATAGCTGTCCTGTACATTGACAGAATCACAAATCCACTTGGCCTTGCTTAAAATGCTTCTACTGTATTTAAAAGAACTCTCCTTGTTAAAGCTAAAACATGGTTTCCCAACCTTGGTAATTTTCAAGTTCATGGACTTCAATTCCCAGAATTCTCCAGCCATGCTTAAATTTGGGAAACTCTTAGGTAAAAGCTGCTTCCTTTATTAGTGGTAGACAGTGATTGGCCAATTCTAGCTCACAAGCATGTCTACTTGTAACATATTTAATAAGAAGAAATTATTATTATTTTTATTTACCCCTCAGATTCATAATCTTTTTTCTATATCAAGAAATCAATGCTGCCTCATTACCCCAAGAATGGTAAGAATTCACAATATAATAGTTCAGATGCTATCACTTCAAACAGATGATTTTTGTTAATTATTTTTAATGTATATCTAGATTCACATATTCATATGCCTCCCCAAGTGTATATCGGAGAGGAGAGTCTATCATAACACCCTCCTGCCCAACTTCTGCTTAATTTCTACATGATGACATTAGCTGTTACTGTGTATTCTTTTTTTTTCCTTATTGGTGCATTTACAAATATTGAATTTGTTAATTATATTCCAGGAACATGGAACTACCGGAAAACAGTAAAAAGGTAGCAGTGCCACAGAAGATTTATTTATGAAATGTATATGTCAGTTATCTTGTGATGCTGTTAATGATGCTATTAATAACAAATTTGAGGTCTATTGCTTTAAATAGGGCTTCTCATGGAGTTTTTTCTGGGGGGGACAATTTACTAAAATAAGAGTATAAAGCCTAGTTAAAGCTTAATTGATTTCTTTTATTTGTCCCCAACAAATGTAGGATTTTCCCTATATTGTTCTATAGTTTGCTACCAGATTTCAATGGCACAGTTTTGAAATGTTCACGTGCAACTCAAACATAAGTTGCTCATCCCTCTATAATGTTGGTTCCCAACATTATACAATTGCTTGCAGTTGTGTCTGAGAGGGGGTGAAAAGAGAAAGGGGGAGCAGGGCAGAAGGATGAATCATTGTGCTACCATTATGCAAACCCCATTTCTTTTTTCAGATGTGTGACAGTGGTGGATTTCAAAAAGTTTTACTACCAGTTCTGTGGGTACAGCTTGGTGGGCATGGCAGGGGAAGGATACTGTAAAATCTCCATTCCCTCCCCAATCCAGGGGAAGGCTACTGCAAAATCCCAATTTCCTCCCGATCAGCTGGGACTCAGGAGGCAGAGAATAGATGGGAGCGGGGCCAGTACCACTTACCTGTTCTCCGAACTACTCAAAATTTCCGCTACCGGTTCTCCAGAACTGGTCAGAACCTGCTGCATGTGACATGCTGACATATTTTGTCAATATGTCACACATAACACATGAAAGAGTTGGAATTTGTACTGCCACAAAACCAACATCCAAAAATCTTGGGTATACCTGTTTGTTTATGCCTATACCAAATTTAGTGCAATAGTTCAGGTGTTGAAATTGAATTAGGGATAGTCAAGTTCAAATTCCCTCAGTGGTGCAGCTTTCCAAATTTTGGGTCAGCTGAGTTCTGCATCTTTCTACACCTGCAACTAAATGGTAGAAGCATTCAGGCACTAGGCTAGAAACCAGGGGACCGTGAATTCTAGTTCCCTTTCTAGTATGAAAGCTGACTGAGTAACTGGGCAGTTCACTTTCTCAGCCTACTGGTCAGTTGGTCATTACCTGTCACAGCCAATAGACTGACACTTGGTTGAGGCGTAAAAAACAAAACCTTCACTTGCAGGAAAAATGCTAGGAAGCAATCCTTGTTGTTCAGATCTCCTAACTCTATTTTGCATTTCATTGGGACAGCACATTGCAAACTACACCATACTGCAGGTACTGTTATCACAGGAGTTGTTTTAAAAAAAGAAAAAGAAAAAAGACAGATTACCATGAAAGCTACCTTGACCTCTTTGAGAAAATGCAGGATACAAATGCAGAAATGGATTTATTAATGAAAGGTTGGGATAGAACCATTCCAAATATAGGGGCATTATGAAAGGGGCATTAAATACCATCTTTGAAAGTGCTACAGGGCTTGCTAGGCAAGCTATTTTGGAACACTCATAAAAGTACAGCCTCTGGATGCCTTGTGCATAAAGTGTATAAATGAGAAAAAGAGCAAAGTCCACAGGTACAAATCCATGGCTCATAATAGCAGTAGCTCTTAGACTTATATTCTGCTTCATGGTCCTTTATCCTCTCTCTAACCAGTTTACAGACCCAGCATATTATTCCCAACAATCTGGGGCCTCATTTTACTGACCTCAGAAAGATGGAAGTCTGAGTCAACCTTGATCTGGTGAGGATACATTCATACATTCCTGATACATTCAGAAATAACCAACTAAAAGAAATGGACGATGAACCAAGTAATGGTAAAACTTGGCAGCATCCCGTTGATGTCTTGATATGGGATATGAGTAAGAAATATTGGTTGTATGTTAAATTTACACAATCCAGGTTTACCCAAAAATGCTTTGTATAATTTTCAGGCAAAGACAGAGCATATGTTTCAGATATATAGCCTGATCTCTAGAGCTAAAGACTCAAATAATAAATGATGAGAAATATTCATGCTTTGGAGATCTGCTGTTGTGCAGGATAGGGCTGCAGTCCAATCCAACTGGAGGATATTAATTTAGGGAAATCAGACTCAGACCCTGAGTTTACGGGATAAATAGTTTTGCTTAACATAAGGAGCTTTCCATGTCATATTGATTTAAAACTGCAGCCTTATGAGTAAGGTTGATCACCTCTCCTCACTCATGCTTACCATAAAGAGATATGAAGAAAGGCCTTGGGCTATGGTACTTAATTCCACTAGAGTAGACCCAGTTATCTCCAAATCAGCTGCACCAGTGGCCACACCCAATGTATTTTTATAAGGATGCCCTTCAGCAAAAGGTAGATAGCAATCCTATTTTCTCTCTTTCTCCTCAACAGGAAACTGAGTCATAGATAAGGAAAGAATTATTAGGCAGCTGACTCTAGCATTTCTTGGGCTCCTCACATAAGCATACCTTTTAATAAATATTTCTTCAACTGGGTAAAGATTCCCAAGAGTCCACTGAGTCTGCATCCATTGAGTTGGGTAGGTATAACAAATGTGGATGAGTGAGTGAGTGGATGAATAAATGAATGAATGAATAAATGAATGAATAGCAGAATTCAGAGATAGTTGTTTTCAAAGATTTTTTGGCAAATGTATGGCTTAAGTGGAATTTTAACCACTTAACTTACTTAATATAATTGCAGGAAATCCTTAGTCCTCACACTGATAATTGGATGGTTCATAATAGGCAAACTGATAATATCCAGATTTCAGATCACAATTCCCAAAGTTTTGATTAAGTGTATGGAAGTTATGGTTCAAAGCATGACCAGTAGGGCCAGTAGGTTGTCTACTCCTGTGATAAACAAATATCAGATATTGTTCTACTCAGTTCAATCCAGTGCTGTTAATTTTTTGCATACCAAATTTCAGCTATCTAGAATAATGTTTCTGCTCTTCTGAGTGAGTGACTCAATTCCAGATATATTTAAAAATATAATATATTGGATAAAAATAACTTTACATAACATAAATAGCAAATGTATGTATGTGAACAGTACATGTATATCTTATTGCATCATGAATTGCCATATATGGCTAAACATATTATCACAAAGATGGAACTGTCTTTTGCTATATAGATTCTAAACATGCCTGTGTTTATCTTATGTACATTTTTTAATATTGTGATTATACATGCTGCACTGGATGTTGTCACTGGTGGACACTGACAGACGTTTCATGGAATACAGATTATTTTCTCAGATGCATGAACCATTATCCTAAATTAGGGATAAATATACTTCTATAATTGTGTGGGCAGGTTGAACAAATGGTAAATAGTAAAGTCAGAAAGAAATGAAATGCAGATGATACAGACAAGATATAGCTATCTTCTCGACAGTGACCAATTACCAAAAC
Organism: Calamaria suluensis; assembly: GCA_032468135.1. Taxonomy (NCBI): domain Eukaryota; kingdom Metazoa; phylum Chordata; class Lepidosauria; order Squamata; family Calamariidae; genus Calamaria; species Calamaria suluensis. Next base: position 201,611 of record JANHFP010003195.1, read on the forward strand.
AGATGTTGGTAATGCACAGACATTCTTGCACTGGCAAGCTGACTAACAGATTTAATGGGATTAACAAGCCTTCATTTCTGTTTATATTTCCTCCTCTGGAGAACATCTAGAATCATACAAGGCTATATGATGTTAAGCTTGATCTACCATTTGTAATCCAAGTACAAGACTCCCTTACTGTTCCTGTAAGCTAAAACAAGAGAGGTGTTTCTCAAAAGAAGAAGAGTTATTCTTGTTATAGTTGGTCACAAAGTCAGCCAGATGTTTAGACTAGATTTGACATTTTTATCCACCTAGTGCGTCTTTCTAAGGAGCTGGGATAGACGTACAGTATGTTATTTCATGGTATTAAAGATATGATTGAAGGATGCAAGCTGTTCCAAGTAAAACTGCATTTTGCAAATGACAGTTGGTGAGTTTGTCAATGCCAATGGTGAATACAAACTAAGGCATCAAAGGGCAATTTTAAATTGGATTCTGAAGATAGTTTGTGGTTCTATTAACCTAAGTCTTGAGAAAATATTAAATTTCATCTGAGATTTTTATTTGTTAATTCAAAGGAAACACGTTTCTAGAAATGTATGGATTATTTCTCATAGTTTGATCAGCCAAAATTCTTACAGCAATGTGTACTGCAACTATCTTAATCTGATGGAGATTTCCCCTATTAGTTACAGTATACATGACAACAACAATGGGATTTGTAATTGCTATCATTAACTTCATACTATTCTGTTCTACCTTTCGTGAACAAAATCTTTTGCAGTTCTGATCTCACATAGCCTCTCATGGTAATGGATATTCACACAAAGAAGTGTGTTAGTTAGATTTGTCTGCCTCACCTAAACATTTCATATATAGTTGTTATATTGTAAACTAGTAAGAAGTGGATTTTTTTTCAACATTATATGCTTTGCAGGCCAGTCTTATATATACTGTACTTATTTGGTTAGCCTACAGAAATGAATGGCATTTACTCTTAGGTTGGTTTTGCATGAAACCTCATCCTTAAAAAGTAATGTTTAAAAATGGACACTGACCTTCTGCTGAAGTCATATAGAATATTATTGTTACTTCCGAAAAATTTAAGGATGCATCTTGGAACCATGTGTCACTTTTGTCAAAGTCGGTGTTAGAGAAGTAGCAGTCTTCAGTGTAGAAGGAAGAAAGTATATGTCAGGGTCATCGTCAAAGGCTCCTCCCCTCGACAGCTGTGGTTAGAGCGCAGGCGGTCGAAGAGGCACAATGGTGGTTGTTCGGTGGTGGTTAGTTGGTGCTTTGAGGTTTAGGGATTTTCCTGTTGAGTGGCTGCTCAGGTCGAAGAATCGTCGAGGATTGGCTCCTGTTTCCTGCTACTGACCAATTGGGAAAAAGACACTCTAGAGACCAACCAATCCTGTGAGGGGAGTGTCCCTCTAACTTGTGGGGCTTGTGATTGGATACTAAAGAATTGGGCGGCTAATATAAGGGTGTGGGGTTTTGTTTTCAATTCAGCATCGGCTTTGCTTCGCGTTGGCTGGCTTGCCTTGACTTGTGCAAATAGACACCTGAGCTGAAGTCCGTGTCTTATTTGACAAGCTGTGAAGGTGAGCCGACAGTATACATCTGCATACATTTTACATAGGGCATACTTCCATATCAGCTATCTGAGGATTCCATGAAAATAATCAACTAGAAGAAATTATCATTGGATAAAATAGTAGTTTTGCCCGAATCCACCGGATTCCAGCATGCATCCTTTATACCTATGGACTGGAGAAGCAGGCTAACGGCAGACTCCATCCTGAAAGAAATGTTTGACAGAGAAGTGTACATATTCCAAACATTGTTTGATTCATGTTTTAAAGTCTCAACTTGCAAACATACTTCCGTTGCTCCAACATCAATCACCGGAAATATGCTCTTATAAACAAAGCAATGCAGGCTGTCTCTTCCACCGATTCCATGCACAGGTCATTGGGTAACACCCACAGAAACGAAATGCTCTGGAATTGTATATGAATAAAACAAGCAAAAAAATTCCTTCCAAACAAGAAAGTTCAGGGTCTTTTTTTAAAAAAATGATCTTAAACTGAAAAAGGGTCTGCAAAGAAGTACAAAGAAATTACCTGATTTCCATCTAAAATGCAGGTTCTACACTGAGTGTACTCAACCACTTACAAAAGTATGTTCCAAGGTACCACCCAGATGAGCAGCTCTCAGAAACAGGAAATGAGAAGAGACGGACCTTTGATTTGATCTATTTTTCATCCTTCTTATATCCTTCTCATCAGAGTGATATGATTATGTATCTTTTATCGGCTACATAACCACAGTTTTGGTTTTAAAGTCCTTGACCAGCATGAGAGATGGGCTACATATCCTTCAAGACACTCAACATAGTTGTATTTGACAGAGTTTGTAGAAATTTGATCAGTGAGACTTCTGCCTTGTTCCACTTCAGGTCAAAACTCCTTTCTTTTGTTGTTCCTCATATGGGTTATAAGAATAGAATAGAATAGAATAGAATAGAATAGAATAGAATAGAATGGAATAGAATAGAATAGAATAGAATAACAGAGTTGGAAATGACCTTGGAGGCCTTCTAGTCCAACCCCCTGCCCAGGTAGGAAACCCTACACCACTTCTGACAAATGGTTATCCAACATCTTAAAAAACTTCCAGTGTTGAAGCATTCACCACTTCTGGAGGAAAGTTATTCCACTGATTAATTGTTCTAACTGTCAGAAAATTTCTCCTTAGTTCTAAGTTGTCTCTCTCCTTGATTAGTTTCCACCCATTGCTTCTTGTCCTGCCATCAGGTGGTTTGGAGAATAGCTTGACTCCCTCTTCTTTGTGGCAGCTCCTGAGATATTGGAACACTCCTATCATGTCTCCCCTAGTCCTTCTTTTCATTAAACTAGACATACCCAGTTTGCGCAACCGTTCTTCATACGTTTTAGCCTCCAGTTCCCTAATTATCTTTCTTGCTGTTCTCTGCACTCTTTCTAAAGTCGCCACATCTTTTCTACATTGTGGCAACCAAAACCGAATGCAGTATTCCAAGTGTGGCCTTAACAAGGCATTATACTGAAATATGCAGTTTTCTCTCTCTTTCCCAGCCTTCACCTTTTGCAACATGGTTTAGGGCAGTGTTTTTTCAAATCTGGCAACTCTGGACCTTAACTCCAAGAATTCCACAATGAGAAGCCCACACTTCTTAAGGTTACCCAGTTTGAAAAACAGTGATTTGGAGCTATTGAGCAGAGCTTTGGATGTAGCCTGTCATTCCCCTTCAGAAACTTACTTATTTATTTCTATCCCATTTTTATAAATAACTCAAGACGTATCCAACACACATTCTTCCTCCTATTTTCTCCCCATGACAACTAGCCTGTCAGGCAGGTTGGGTTGAGAGAGATGGACTGACTCAAGGCCACACAGCTGGCTTTCACAGCTAAGGTGAGACTTGAGCTCAGAGTCTCCTACTTTCTATACTGGTGCCTTCACCATGACAACTAAACTGGCTCTCTTTTAAACACAATAAAATAAGACTGTCATGATAACACATGATCTCTCCTTTCTGCAAAATAATATTCTGTTAAGTATCAAGTTAGGCCATAGAGTGATGAAACTTTTTTTTTATTATCCTCAGGACAAAAAATTATTGGAGCAGTAGGCAGCTGAGAAAATGGTGGGTGGTTTTTTTTGCCTTCTCCTATTGTCAACTGGAGAGAGTACTAATTTGCTTCTGATTATCTACATCAGAGGTCTTCAAACTTGGCAGCTCTAAGACTTGTGGATTTCAACTCTTCCAAGCTATGCTGGCTGGAGAATTCTGGGAGTTTAAGTCTTCCAGTCTTAAATCTGCCAAGTTTGAAGACCTCTGATCTACATGTTTAGGGGGATAAGGGAGTTGAAGCATCCTGATTAATAGAATTAAACTAATATTTTTATGATTTGCAGTCATGACTATGTTCGGTGGCACTAGTACATGATATTTCATATCCTTTAATACAGTGCAAATTGATTATATGACTCAATGCTGCATCATGACTCCAAGATTCTTCTTTTTGAAGAATCCCTACCCCAATCTGACAGAGGTGACTTGTATGGCACAGGAAGGCTGCTGTTATTTCATGCCACATTTATAAAAGTTCTGTTGTTAAGACAAAGAAATAAATAAGGATATATGTATTCATAAATACTGTTATACTGCAAGTATAGAAACAGACTCTGGCTGTTATAAAAAAGCTTTTCCAATACTCCTGTGAAATATGCTTAGTTATGTCATTACTGCATATATGTATTGTTTACATATAATGTATATTACTTGCAACTTATGAACTAGTTGTTTTCAGATGTAATTTATCATACTTTATTTAAACATCTGTAAAAGCCTGTATCTTTTGTGCTGTTTCCCCCTCCTTCCCCCTCTCTCTTTCTATATGTGTGTGTGTGTGTGTGTTGTGTGTCTATGTGTATAATACCAACACAGGCATTGGTATTGTTAGTGTTTAAATTTATTAGTCACAAAACTCTGAGACTCTGGGAGGCATACAAAAGTAGAAAAATCATAAACAGCATAAAATTGTATAACCATAAAATCAGACAGACAGGAGATATATGCATGATAAGCATACATATGTAAGATATATAAGTGTGCTTGTATACACACACACACACACACACACACAATCTATAACTTCATAAGTTTTTCATTGTTTTATATTCCATAAGACCTGGGCACTTCTGTGGCTTTTGGGATGACTTTCTTGGAAATGAAGATTACAACCAGCAAATCAAGGTAAGGCAGGGCTAATCACTTCAGGATGCCTTGGAAAGAGAAATACATGTTTTTGGCTAGAGAGGTTCCACCAACTCTTCTTGATTATCTCAGCAAAAATCTCTGGAAATATCATTCTCACTCAGGCTGTAGTAAAGTAGTGGGAAAGGCCTCAGCTTCGCTCTGCATTTCCTTATCATTAGTATCTGAAACACAGGGGGAGTTTAAATTTTAGTTACTTTCCTAATCCTTGCATTATCTTTAAACATATTTATTTATTTATTTATTTATTTATTTATTTATTTATTTATTTATTCAATTACATATTAGGTAATATATATAAGT
>JANHFP010003195.1:265765-277847 GCA_032468135.1 Calamaria suluensis
CACCGTTCAGGTGAGTACAACGTACTTTTTCAACTAGTCAACTGCTACTATAACAAAACTTTCAAGAGTTCTAAAAGAATCATTAGTATTAGAAATCAAGAAATACTAATCTGTCCGTTCATTTGGCGAAAAAATGACAAATATTATATTGCTGCAGATAAGTCAAAAATTTCCACTGTTCTCTTAAGATTTAATTTTCATTAATTTTAAATGGGTTGACAGTATTGCCATATTAGATGTAAGGCATGTTATAACCTGATTAGCAGTATACTTTAGGAAATTCATAATTAAAATCTGACTTTATTTTTAAACCTGCCACATATGGCTTGTCCAATGCCTACCTGTTATCACAGATATCTGGCACTCATATCTCTGAACATTGTGTGAACATATACTGATAGTTATATATTATTTAATCAGGCCCACCATGAAAAACCATTAAGTTAAAATCACAACTGTTTATGTACACCAGCGGCCCCCAATCTTATGGGCACCAAGGACTGGTTCCATGGAGAAGGATTTTCTGTGGACTGGACAGGGCTGGTTTTCCATTCTGCCTGCATTCCATGGATGGGGCTCCACTGCACAGTTACTGCCATGCTGCAGACTAATGGATTATGAGTTGGGGACCCCCTTTACTGCTACTAATATTATAAGTTATGGTATGCAAGAATGACACTAGTAAATTTATTCTTGTCTTAATTGACATTTTACGGTAATCTACATGTTTCCTTATGTTTAGTTACTTCAGTTATTTAGAAATTTTCAATGATGTTTCATTCTTGCAGCTTCTTAACTAAGAACCGAAAAAGGAAACAAAATGAAAGAAATTGGATAATTAAACTTGAATAAAAGACATTTTTACATGAATTCATTTTTGAATTTAGCTGTGTCCATCTATACACTTCATAAGGTTGTCATTTTTTCTAAATCTATAATTATAACAATGCAGATTTCTAGACTTCTTGCTAATTGGGATGAATTATCCAGAGACATAGATGCAGCATCATCAAAGTAAAGACTGGCCTGATAGTCACTCTCTCCTGAGATTCTCCCTTTTTCATTTTTTAGAAAATTATTTTTTTAAAAATTGTCATATCCCCTGTAAAAATTATGACTAATATTTACATATAAATAATATCTTTAAAGATCAAGATTCTTATTAAAGGTTTCCAAGACTGTTGAATTTGTATGTTCAAATATCCATTGTTGTGTTGCAGATGAAGGATTACACATGTTCATGAAGACTTTTCGATCACTTTCATTACAGTCCATGCAGCTGCCACTTACTGGGTGATAAAGTGTCTTGTCCTGAAGATGAAAGTTAAAATTAGTCTATGTGTACTGTTTTATTGTTTAAATAAGCTTCCTAAACAAGTTTTGCATAAATCACTTTTTTCATATCAAAAATGAATATATTATCCAACAGGCTTTATTTAGGCAACATGTTTTGCAAAAGAGGCACATGGTTAAATTTTTGAAATTATGCTAGCATTTGCTCCTTGAATCTCTTCTTCTGAACAACATACTAATAGCTCCCTTTGCTTTTTCTATTATCCAAGCAAAAAAGTATCATTCAAAGTGTTACAAGATGATCACATCATTTGATTCACTAGATGTACTTACTTTTCGATATTTCCATAGTTGATTTCCTTTCATTCCATGACAGTCATAAAGGGTGACTTGGCTATTGTGGGAAATAGCATCAAAACAATATTTCTTTGCATGTTGAGGGTCTCCTGGACGGATATCCTCTCGCCAGCTGAATGTAAATACCTGTTCAATAAACATATGCTATCAAAAATAAATGAGAAACAAAATCATATTTTTCTTCAGATAGTTACCTAATTTTTAATTATTTATTTTGGGGTAAGAAAGTAGACATGTATCAGAATAAAAGGTTGCCGTTAAATGATCAAAGATGATCATATTAAGGTTTTATATACCGCTATGAGTCTTTCAAACATTGTCTTTATATATCATAGAGAGGAATTATGCAAGAATTGATGCCTTAAATGCCTTAAGTCAGTAATGGATAACATCTTTGCCATCATGTGTCAAAAGCGGGGGGAGCACACCAGGCGGTGGTTGCCTGCGTGCCCACACCCATAATTCTATGTACCCCAGCTCCCACACTTTTGGCAGGCAATGGCCCAGTAGCCAAATTTTTCACTCTCTGCTGCCTCCAGAGCATCTCTAGAAAACGGCCCTCCCCAGCACTCCGGAGGCCAAAAACAGAACATTTGGTGACTTCCAGAAGGCACATTTTTTGCTCTCTGGTGGCTCCAGAGCCTCTCTATTTGCCTCTCTTGGGAGGGCAAAACTGGCCTCCCTACCCCTCTGGAGGCCAGAAATGACCCATTTGCCTATTCCACTGGACCTGTGCTCACATGCTGGCCAATATGGCTCTGCATGCCACCTGTGGCACAAATGCCATAGGTTCGCCATCACTGCCTTAAGTCATCAAAAATTAGAACCCAATCTAGTTGATATATTTATGCCTTCTGCCACTTGACAGTCATAGACAGTCCTGTGGATTGAGTCATGGCCACTAAGATGGTCTATTTCAGCAATAGTACGAAGAGTTGTGTAATTATGATTATCATCAAGAACAATTATTTTCCATTGTTTGATGATATGCATCATTTTGATTCAGTATTTAAAAAGTGCTCTGGAGTATATGCCAACACAAAAACATTCTTAAACCCATTGGCCTATTAGCACTGTGATAAATTATTTTACATTTTGTGACAGAATCCGTCATTGTAATTCATTTTTCAAGAATAGCTGCTTTGAGATCCACAGAAGAATATTCCGCAAAGACTTCATTGGTTACTTAGAGATTTTTGAAAGATTTCTGAATTGTATTCATCTACATTTTGCAAAGATGTGCCAATTTCTGATGGTAATGCTATAATGAAGGTAATGTAAGTGCTTTATTGATGTCTAGGTGACATTTACTGCATGAATTAATCAAGACGCAGTGAAAGTGAGGTGAAAATGACAGACATCTGATGGGAGTTTTGATATAATCTCTTGTCCATAACTATAATAAAAATATTGACAAATCTTAGTTTTAGAAGACAATTTAGGGAGCAGCAATTGAAGAATTGTTCTAAATAGTAATATTGCCATAATGTGATGACATATTTTTCCAAGTTAAAAGTAATTTTAACCCTCTTCCAATTGCTCTATGTATCTTATGTGTGTATACATGTATAATATATAAGAGGTACTGTATTTACCTCTTAGTATTATATTTAATTTGATTGATTTTTTAAAATTCTGCTTTTATTTATAACTTGAGGTGGAAAACATACTTGACACTTCTTCCTCCAATTTTCCCCACAACAACCCTGCAAAGTGGATTGAGCTGACAGAGTAACTACCCCAAAGTCATCCAGTTGGCTTTCATGCTTAAAAGGGGTGGAACTAGTCTGATAAAGTAGGTGATAATATAAGGAATTTAAACTGATTTGTTACTATACTATTTAAAAGATCACAAAACTGTTCCATTAAAGAAGCCGTTATATTATTTCAACATTTGCATAAAATGTTAGCTTTGTGACAAATTCTGAAACCTCAAAAAATGTTTAGCACTCAGTTATTTAGAAAGACAGTTGAGCTGCGATTACTGCCACTTATTTATTGGTTTTATTTTTTAAATTTTTATATTTGATTTTACCCTTTACAAATATATTTTGTAAAATATGCTCTAATTTACTGGATGATTTTATAAATTGCCAAGAATCATTTGAATATAGCAAGTATTCAGGTAGTAAATTTAGTAAAATAAGTAAATACATAAATAAGTTCATTTTTAAAAATGGAGTTACCTGCACATTGCTCCATGCAGCTTCTCCTCTACCTTTCACACAGGTTTCAATTCTTAGTGGTGAACCTAAGGCCCCATGTTTTGTATCTACACAAAGACTGGTCCCTACATTACGGATCTGGGAAACAAAATCAGAGATGAGAGCCATTTAATAAGCAGCAGCTTCACTGGATGAATTTTGTGATACAATTCTTAGTTTAAAAATACATCCAAAAATATGTATGCCAAGAAAACTGCAATAAATTCAGGTTTTATACAACCTTAAAAACAGCAAGAAACAGGATAGATTTACGAATGAACTGAATTAATGACTACATTTATTAAACTGACATGAATCAGAAATATCACAGAATCATTTATTTTTGAGACGTCGTGGTGCAGTGGTTAGAATGTAGTATTGCAGGCTGACTCTGCTTTCTGTTGGAAGTTCAATCCTTATCAGCTCAAGGTTGATCCAGCCTTCTATCTTTCCAGTAAAATGAGGACTCTGTAAACCACTTAGAGTGCTGTAAAGAACTATGAAGCAGTATATAAGTCTAAGTGCTGTTGAGGTTACTTTATTTCAAAACAGGCGTTGGGGATGACATAAGTTTTGATAGCTCTCTTTAAGATTACAACCTTCTGTCAATTCACTCATTCTAACTAAACCTTCAAAATCTTTCTTTGGTTCCTCTTCCCTGTATAATTTAAAGAAAGAGAAGAGGAACCCTGTATTACTATTCTGTGGGTGTTCTAATATTCAATCATCACAGAAACTAATATTGCAACTTCCTGTTGACATATACATGTACTGTTCAATTACTATAGGTAATTCTGTAACACTGAAATTAAAAACACATGCATTAAAATGTGTTGACCAGTCTTGGGGAATGGAATCAGAGGGACCAGAAATTCTGAGGTTATTACAGTATCAGCAACCATATGCTAAATTGTAGATAAATGGGCTGAGGGACTTGAATAAACTAACCTCTCCCCAGGCAGCTGCTGGAGGTTCCACGGGTGGGTAGAACTTTCCCAAGTCCCAAGCAACTTCATTCATAAACCACTTGAAATTTTTGCAGTTGAGTTTAATGCGAAGTTCTTTCTGAGCAGTAACATCCCCTGCAGACAGATGTCGATATTCGGGTCTCCTTTGATAAATGTACTCTGCATATTCGTCCATCCACACTTCAGCCACACGTTTCAAGTTCTACAAGATTCCAATATTTTTAAATGAAAAAAAGAAATATCCTGATAAATAGAAAGGAAAATTTAAAACTGGCTAATGGTAATGGACAGGATCAGAACAACTAGTGATAAGCAACTCTACTTATTATTTCTTTACTATTGGCACATACAGGAGACTATGTTAAAAGATTAAATAATGCATTTTAGATAGACACTGATCTCACCACAGTATTTGGCTGATGTATACACTGCCAGCTTGACTCAAAGGAAACTTGAATTTTGTACAATTCAAGATATACTACTACATAATGAAATTATAAGACTGAGTAAATCCACTAAAATTGATTAAAATTTAGTAACTCTTCAACAGATAAAATATTTTAAAGCTAGGCTTGTAATATAGGGAAATAAGAGAACATATATGTTTTTTAAAATTAAAGAAATTTTCCCATTACTTCTTTTCCCACAAGAGGGAGCCTCTAACCACATTTTAAGATATGTTAATTTTGAACAGGAAGTAAAATATTTTTTTAAAATGAATATTTATAAACTGAAAAGTAAATTTTGAATTTATAGTTCTTACCCTAGCTAAGCTGACTCCTGTTGGAACCTTATAAGGGACATATTTTCTATAAATGTGGCCAACTCGAGAACAAGGTATATCTTCCATGCGACCTCCACACATCCAGACCTGTGAAATAGGAGAAAGAATACGTACAGTTCAATTTTTTTACTATGTTGGGAATCAAAGCTTTTGAAAGCAGAGATAATATTTTTATTTCAGCAAAATACATTTAGACGTTATATATATTGTTCTGTACCCTTGTACCCTTTCAGAGTAAAATGTACTGCATCTAAAATTATTTTAGCCAACAGTGTGTTATAAAAATATCAAGCTATCACACATACTCCTAAACTAATTGGAAAATAAGGTTTCTAATGCACAATTTGCCTTATGTCTGAAAATGAATAGATAAGTACAAGTTTAGTACAAGAACTTTTAAACAAGCTTGCAAATTGCTGCTTGACTGCATATTTCTTCGTTCTGCTATTGCCAGTTAAGATGATTCTTATAGGATCAGATTGGAATGAAAATTATTTCTTTCTAGGTCTATTAATGCCACACTTGGTGTTCCAAATTCATATTCAAACCATGTAATTTAAACAAAGAAACTACCATAACAGGAAAACCCCAAGATTTGGGAACATAAATTTCAGAAATAAATCCTGCACAGATCCACAATTCAGTTGTGAACAATAGTATTAGACCAAGAAGATACCGGCTGTTAAGGAAATCAGGTGTATAAGTATAACTTATGCCCATAAGCATATCCATTCTTGAAAAATAAAAATGGCCAAGTGTGTTAACTGATAACTTCCCATAAAAAAACTAGTAGTATAGTAAATTACATGTTGGGGTTTATACCGTTACCCCCAAAATAAGACATCCCCTGATAATAAGCCCAATCATGTGCATGGCAATATGGCCAAATGCTTATTTCAGGGTTCAAAAAAATATAACATAGGTTCATGTTATTTACTAAGCTTATCTGCCTCTCCAATTTTAACTATGATCAGCTTATGGAGCTACAAATAGTAAAAGGATCAAAGCAATCCACAACACCACCAGTAATACCTGACAATGAGGAACAGCCAGGGGTGGGATTCAGCCGGTTTGAACTGGTTTGGGTGAACCAGTTGTTATGATTTTGGGCAATTCAGAGAACTAATAAAATTGACCACCTGCTAGCTCTGGCCACCCCACCTCGCCCTATATATTATTACACACACACACACACACACACACATTCATCCTCCAGAAGGACCAAATACAGCTGTTCAGATTGAAACAGTCAGATCTTATTTGCCTACAGAAAGCCAGAAGAGTTGGGGCTAGCCTAGTGTTTAGGGGAATGTTCTTCATAGAAAGAATGCAAACCCAGAGATCATTCCCTAGAGATCAAAATCAGGCAGCGCCTCCTCTTCCAGAAGATGTGGAAAAGAGGGAGACAAGGGGAAGAGCGTCAGTAGGAGTAAAATTCAGATTAAATGGCAATTTAGCTTGCAGAAAAACACCTATCTGCCATTAACCTATAAACTAGGTGAATTATTTATAGGTTCATGCTAAAATATTACAAATCTCTTTACTCATAACTAGCTAAACTTCATGTTTTTTAAAAAATGGTTTCTACTGTTCATGTAGCACATATAAATATTTCAAAAGCAGGCTTCTTATTCATTTTTATTGCTGCTTTGATTCATTTTGTTATCAAAATCTTTGTCTCGTGACAAATTTCATTACAAGAAAATAAGCAGTTCCTTAAAAAAGAAACCAGTGGAAATTAGTATCACATTACATCACTGTAGAACGAGAAAAAGCAAAAGGTTGAATTAATCTGAAGAAGAAAAAGAGCAAGTATCAGACAAACAAGTAGTTCTTGAAATAAGTCCCATTTATACCTTTCAACAAAGCAGCATATTATTCACTGAAGCATTCAAAATTAATATTCCATTTCACAAAATTGTTTGTGCCTCATAATCGAAAAGCTATCCTCAGACAATATATTTGTCATTTTTTGACATTTCCTTTTTACACAAAAATAAACATGAGAAGGTGGTATTGGATTCTATTGCAAAGCCGACAATACAAGAGATAAATACAATACTCTGAAAGTTTAGGAAATATAAATGAACAGGGTTGTTGTTGTTAGTTGCGAAGTCGTGTCCAACCCATAGACAACTTTCCTCCAGAGGCCTTCCTGTTCTCTACCAGCTCTCGGAGACCATTTAAGCTCACAGATTGCTTCAGTGACTTCATCTAGCCACTTCCTCTTCATTTTCTGCTATTAGAGTGATATCATCTGCATATCTGAAATTGTTGATATTTCACCCAGCAATCTTAATTCCAATTTGTGATTGATCTATCTCGCCTTTCTCATGATGTGTTCTGCATATAAGTTAATTATACAGCTTTTCTGAACTCCTTTCTCAATTTTGAATCAATCAGTTGTTCCATGTCCAGTGTTGTAATACTGTATCTCTAAAATATATTTTTAGCAGTTTTACTGTAATTGTTGTACTAAATGGCACGTAATGATTCAATTTTGTTTTTAGTGAAACTGACTATAGTTGAATGCACAATTAATTATTCTTAAGTAAAACTATATTTTGAGGTCATCATACAAAGGAGTAAGCTGATATATACAAGAAGAAAAATCAAAGATGGTAAATTGGTGTATCTTGACAAGAAATTATAAATCAGGATAAGGTTGCAAGTCATAGTTGTGTAATAACTGTTTGTTCTCTGTCAATGTTTCCCAACTTTGACAATTTTCAAAGAGGTAGAATTCTAAAAGCTGCCAGATTTGGGAAACAGACTTCTGCTTTATTATGTGGTTTAGAATAAGTTACATAATATAATTTTCTTTTTTTCAGCCATTACTGAATTATTAGCCATTATTCAAACCAGCTTTTGGAAGTGTGAGACCATGAAACTGTGTTTACTCATTTAAAGGTCTGGGGACGGATCTTTGCTATATGCAAACCAAGCAAAGTGAATAGCAAACAGAACTCAGAGAACCTATTTCTCTTGCTATCTCCCAGAGATTCCCCGGCTCTCCTGACAAGTTCAGCCTTCAGGACGCAGACCACAATATAACCTTAAAGGTGGCAATTTTTTTTGCAGCAGTAGTGGCAGGAAAAAAATGGGGAAAGGGACGAGTAAGTCCAATGGCACAGGTTCACCAATACCGATAGTATGGATTGTACCCGAGACTATAGTTGATGTACCATCTAATAACTCAACTATATTTGTACATCATAATTTTCTTTATGTGTGTTTTGATCTGGTCTTTGACCGCAATAAAATTACTTTTCTTCTTGCTATATATCCCAGTATTCATAGTGGAGGCAAAATAAGAAGCAAAAGAGAACAGGATTCTGATCCATTTGCTTTTCTGACAGATCTTTTTTTTAACAGGTGTCTACAATTAAATAATATGAATACCTCATCTTTCTCTAATTTTCCTATTTTTCAAAACATAATGATTCTAAAATAATTACATTTGTTCAATAGATCCCAGGACATAGAGGAAGACAATGAACATGTATTCCTTCCTTATTTTCCAGAAATCTCTCATGACCTTGCTTTGTCATTAGTTTGGGGGGCTCGGGGGGCTGGTGAATTGTTGAGGTGGCTCCACTGCTGATCAAATTCCTAGTGAACACTTTTTTTTTTTAAAAAAAAAGTCTAATATGTTTGACATGTTTATTTTACATTTCTTTAGCTGTACAACACGCAGAATGGGCACTCGTATAAATTTGATAAACAGATGTTAATATTGATTTTTCCTTGAGTATTAATGTATGGTTAAGGTAGAAATCAAATTAATAGAAAACTTTCCAAGATACAATATTTGAAATGTATATGTAGAGCAATCTTCAATGATTTTGTACAGAAATACTATAACATTATGATTCAACCAGCAAGCTGAGCATGATCACCTGGGATAGGTATCCTATGAAAATGTACCTAATATAGAACTATGAAGCAACTTTAGAGAATAAGGCTATGCTTGATTTTATTAAATGTGTCACCATCAGGGACTGTGTGGGCATGTTGATAACTATAACAATAGGAGAAAGTGATCCATTAAGAGATTGAGGGCTGGGTGAAAACAAACATTAAATTGTAATTTTAAAAAAACCCTAATTGTTTAATACAAAGATGAAAGAAGAAAATAAGAATTATGAATTGGAGCATCCTGCCTTAGGTTTGGGTAATTATAGTATTGCCTATCACCAAATCATCTATCACAAATATACATTCTTGATTATGTTTTTGATTGGAGTACATCAAAAATAGTACAAGAAATAATAATGACAATAGCCTTTTTTGACTCAAACGTTCAACTACGTATGTGTCTTCATGCCTATAGAGTTTAATCTTCACCCCAATAATTGAGGGAATACCAACAAACATTGGAAATAATGTTTGAAAAACCAAGGCAATTTCTGATAATAATCATAGCAATTGTCAGCTGGAAGTTTTGAAATTTCTATGAGAAAGATGAGATGGCAATGAGTTTTTTTCTTCTGAAACTGATGATATACATTTGTGAAGCAACAGCAGTGATCAAATTCTAAGAAGATTGTTTTTGTTCCTCATGACAGATTTCTTAGAGTGGTAGGAATCTGACTTGGAAGATGGTGAGTTTAAGATCTCAACATTACTTTAAAAAGATAGTCTGTTTCACTAGACATGAGGACACATGTATGTGAACCAAATTATTCTTTTCCTTGCAAGCTTTGGATTGTTATTGTGTCTTAAAATGAATTTTGCCATCTATCCATCAACATTTACATCCACCATGTGAATTTAAAATAATTTTTAAAAGCAATATTAACTTGATCATACATTAGCACTCTCTAGTTAGTGTTTGTCAGTGGTATTTTAGGAGAGAAAATTCCTTTGTTATTCCCACTCCACCAGGTAGTTTCCAGAGTTCATGAACAGAGGGAGCTATAGCAGGGGATCAGAGAAAGGCAACGGTGGAAATGAGAAGGCATCTTTATAACAAGGTTGGGAGTTCTGCACATGTATCCCATCCCTTCTTTGATAGGATAAGGGTGAACCTTTCAGCCCCCTTTTCTATTATGGGTGTTTGGTGATATTAAGAGGCAAAATTCTCTATCATTTTGCTTCTTAAAACCTGACTAAGGTCCACATTTTTGGTCAAAAATTTAAAAGATTTGTATGCTCTCCCATCTTAAACAGAACTATGGGTGGCTCACAATAATAGAGCTTATGTGGATGACCTACCAATGAAGAGAATCCTGACCTACCTACAGTAGTTGAGTCTTTGGATGAAGCAATAAGTTGAGAGAAACAATACTGGAAAGTCCATATGTCAAGTAATTACTGTATATTAATGCTGTTGGGTAGCTCATTTGGTACCTGAAGTAGTTGATTATTTCGAAGTTGAGGACCTGGAAGAATTAAAGTGTAAAATGAATGTGGTTTCAGACATTCAGAAAGTGGAACTGGATCAAGCCACTAGTAGTCTATGTAAGATTCGTGATTTTCTTGAAGATGAAGGTGAACTATAAGAACTGCTGTTCACTTGATAAAAACTTGTTCAGCAGAAATGGTCAAAGTTAGTATTTGGTACTAGTAGAAAGAGCTGTCAGTTACAAAAGGTATTGTGATTGAGAATTAAAAGTATACATCCTGAAGGCAAACTAGACCTATTATAAAAACACAGTAGATGCTGAAGAATGTAAATGTGAATTTTTAGAAAGAAATGGAAATTTGGTGTTAAATACAGATAGCATATTTTCAATTGATGTTTTTGTTCTGTTTCTCCCACTCAAGTATAGCTTTGTAACATGCAACTAAGCAAATGCACATTCATATATAAACTTACTTCTGCTTGTTACAATCAAGTTATACATTTTAATCTTTAAATTCTTTTTCTTGTTTCTTTGTATCTTTATCCATTTGAACAATAACATGCTATTCATTTCCTTAAGGAGAAAGATCTGAATTAGAGTTTAATCCAATTTTTATTACTTTATAAGGAACTCAAAGTGGCAAACATAATATTCCTTCCTCCTATTTTCCCCACAGCAACAACTTTAAATGATGGGTTGAAATGAGAGAAAGTGACTGGCCCAAAAAGCCAGCTCCCATGACTAGAACCTACAGTCTCCTGGTTTCTAGGCCAGCATTTGAACCACTACATGAAACTGGCTCTATTTTAGAATATTAATAAAGAATACTCTGTTTTAAAATAAGAGTTTTTCAGCGAACCAGCCCCAATCTCTGCTACTAGTTCTACCGAACTGGTCCAAACCGGTAGCATTTCACCCCTGCTTAACACTTATTTAAAATAAAGAAAAAGCAAAGATTAAACCTGCATGAATAAAGAACACAGAAGTGGAAGATACATATTTGAACAAGACAGCAGCTGCTACCCTTCAAAAAGACCTGGACTTTGTGTCAGAATGGTCAAAAAACTGGCAACTCCAAATCTCAACCAACAAATGCTCTGTCTTACACATTGGCAAAAAGAATCAGAA
>JANHFP010003195.1:277947-290159 GCA_032468135.1 Calamaria suluensis
GCTCCAAACTAGATTGCAGAAAATATGACTTCAGCAACAGAGTGGTCAATGCCTGGAATGCACTACCTGACTCTGTGATCTCATTCCAAACCCCAAAGCTTTAACCTAAGACTGTCTACTGTTGACCTCAGCCCATTCCTAGGAAGTCTGTAAGGGGCGTGTATAAGAGTACCAGCATGCCTACCTTTCCTTTCCTAATGTTCTCTTTATTTGTATTCATTTTTGTATTCAATTTATGCTTATACTTGTATATATTACCTTAAATGTAATTGACAAATAAAAAAGATTACAATGTTAAAAGAGGGGGAAAAATAAATGGAAGAAAGAAAATGAGCTGCTTGGAAAAAGTAGATAAGGATTTAATTTCTAACTTTCCCTTCTTTATACTGATTTATAAACATTAAGATGCCCCTTAAAAACCATACTGTAAGTGTAAATCTACTTTTTACTTTCAGTAAAACCAGGGGCTCAGAATCACCACTCTTCAATAGCGTAACTATTTTATGGTGTCTTATTCAGATATTATCACTTTGCAACTAAATTCATAGTCATACTTCATTCAATATCAAGGATCTAGCTGTAGAGGTGATCAACAGTATTATGTATCTGGGGGCACAGATAACTAACAATCTGATCTCTCCACACATCATCCTTAGTGAAGTGTGCAAACCAGCACCTGCATTTCCTATGCCAGATGAGAGCACATCTTTCGCCTTTGGTCCTGGCCACTTTTTACAGATGCACAATTGAGAGTGTTTTAACAAACTGAAATAATGTTTGGTTTGGTAGTAGCAGTGCCTCAGATAGAAAGTTCATACAGAGAGTGGTAAGGACAGCAGAGAAGAATTTAGGAAGCTCACAGGATACTGCTTATAAGCATAATGTGCCTAGAGACCCCACGTTAGATACCCCTCACACCCAGGAGAGTTGTATGCAACAAAATTGAATTTTAATGTACGCTGATTAGTGTAAAGTGACAAAGTTACTCTAAGTCTAAATTCACTTCTTTCTTTCTTTCTTTCTTTCTTTCTTTCTTTCTTTCTTTCTTTCTTTCTTTCTTTCTTTCTTTCTCTTTCTTTCTTCTAACAATGTATCACTAATTATTTCTGATCTTGACTAAATCATGTTTGAAGAGGATAATGAACATAAACCTACTAATAAACATAACTTAGCCTAAGGAGAATGTTAACTAGGACAAATAACTGAATAATTTGATTTAACACACATTGCAAATTTGGTCTTTAAAATACAGAAAACATTACTTTGGAAGTTGTCCAAACTTAATTTATTCTGTTCTTCAGAGGCAGATTTTTTTGTGTCATTTTATATGTCAATGAATCCATAAAACAAGATGATGGAGTTTCATAGTTTAAAAAATAAGGGCGTTTTTTGGACATTCTTCTGTTATAAGTTCATCAAAATAGTGACTTCTGTCAACCATAGTTGAATGCATTAATTGATTTTAATTTCTGAAAGTATACCCTTTCAGTTAAATGTCAGTTTAACTGAAAGTTAAATGTTCAGTTCTATTGCACAAAGGAAGAGAAATAGAAAGGACCTTAACTGGGATTAATTAGAGTGAATATAACCCACCATAAATTATCGTTTCTGGCATGAAACAAAACTCATTGAAATATTGTATGTAACTAGTCAAATGAATAAAGTAGCTTTATTTCCTGAATATCAAGCAATGAATACCCACTCTAGCATTTCAGAAACAAAGAACTTTCCCAGGAACTGTCATCACTCTTGGAAACTACTGTCTTAAAAAGGTCCAACTAGAAATGATGAATGTTGTTTGTACCTCTCCCACAGAGAATTACACTCTTATACTGTTTCTTTATACACAACAGTGAAATGGATAAATGGAACCAAAGGGGAAATAAGAAACCCCCAGTATGTCTTTATTACTGTTTTTTGGAGATGAACAATGGGAAGAACATTTCATTTATTGCATATTAATTGCCAAATGAATGTAGATTGATAGAATCCCAACAACACCAAGCAATTTATATTCAGAAAAACTATTCAGACAAAACAGAAGACAAGAAATTATAATTATCAAGGGAGCTACATCTTGTTAGTAAGACTGAATTATCTACAATGCAATGTTTTTGCTAGTCTCCCACTTGATTCATTCTGAAACTGTCCCTTCAAATGGATAAAGGTCTTATTAAACTAGACATACTAATAATTTTCTGAGATTATTAGAGAAAAATAAAGTAATATTTGTAAAATATTTATATTCTTAATTAAATAATGATGTTTGTCAAACCAATAGTTAACTTTTAGTAAGTAATCAAGTAGGTTAATAGTAATTTTATTTATTATAAACAGGTAAATTTACAAATCATACAGACCAATTTGTCTATTAAAATATTTATCTGGTATTTAATTGGTTACTTTCCAAAACTTTTTATCTTTAATGTAAAACAGTGATAAGAATTTAACAATTTGCTTGAGCTTAGCCTTCCTTTACAAATGTACTTTTATTAGTTGATGGATCAATGATGCATGAAGAAACTCTCTAAAGTGAAGTAATAATAATAATATGAATATTATTTCATTTCTATGATGACTCAAACACTTACTGCTTTAAAACCATGATTAATAGTAAAATTACACCAGTATGATTTCTTAGTATATTTAGATGCTCACTCAAAAAAAAAAGTTAAATAGCAAATGTGCTACAGTTAGTCTCTGCACATATCCTTTGGCTTTTCCATGGGTGGTCAACATACTGCATTCTATCCCACCTGGCTCGGTCACACTATTTTGTACTGCCATAAAACACCCAGAGTATATTCAAGGTTTGTAATAGATCAGTTTATGGTTAGATAACATGTAATAATTACATTGACAAAAATTTAGACAATACAGTTTACTATAAACCAGTCACAGATGAATAATTTACCTCTCTGTGAGACGACTCAAGGGAACATGTGGAAGACAAATGGAGTGGAGTGGAATAGAATCCTTTTATTGGCTTTATTGGCCAAGTGTAATTAGACCCACAAGGATTTTTTCTTAAATAAGCTCCCAGTGTACATGCAATTACATTATTATAAAGTAATAATAATCGTAATAACAAAGGATAACAATCATAATAATGATACCAATAGAGAAGATAGTAGAACAGATGAGAAGGATAAAAGTAATATAGCAATACTACATGGAAATATACTTAGACATAAGAAAGAACTATGGAAATTATGGAAATTCAGCAGTGATGGTACAAAGAAAAAACTGCCTTTGTGTCTAGTTATTTTGGTATGTAATGTTCTATAACAGTGTCTCAAGGGGAGGAATCAAAATAGCTTGTGTCTAAGATGTGTGGAATCTGTAGATATTTTCTCAACCCACTTTCTGACCCATGCAGTATAGCTCAGTGGACGGCAGGTTCATTGAAATAGTTTTATTTTCTGCAAACCTACCGTAACTATCTATTGAATATCTGTACCTATCTTATTTGATTGCTGCACCAAACCAGACAGTTATAGAAGAACAAATCACAGACTTAGTATTTAAGATATTTACCATTTATCCATGTTTTGTTAACTATATTACCCAAATGAAATACACCCAGTACACTGTGTCCATTAAGACATACATTATACTTTGGCTTGGGAACAAGGATGAAGTATTT
This sequence comes from Calamaria suluensis, assembly GCA_032468135.1. Lineage (NCBI taxonomy): Eukaryota > Metazoa > Chordata > Lepidosauria > Squamata > Calamariidae > Calamaria > Calamaria suluensis. The sequence continues at coordinate 281,594 of JANHFP010003195.1, forward strand.
GTTTAATTTTTTTTCTGTAGGGATTGAGTACTCAAAATGCTATTCTTACCTATCAAACCAGAGCTGAGTTGGCATTTAAAATAATGACAATCCCGGTACACTTAACTAATTTAGCCTGATGTTTCAGTAAAATATTTAGTTTCAGGAAAATTGACCTCTCTTATACTATCAGATACCATAAATTAGGGGTCATTAGGCAATTCAATGAAAGCATTAGATTCTTAACAAGTTTTTTTAATTATTTTAACAAGTATTTTTAAATTGCTTAAGTTCTTTTTTTCAATAATTTTATATATACAAATACAAGATTTTTTTACCAAGTCATACTCCAAAAACATTATACAATATCTTTTCAATAACTCACCTTAAATGATATTTCATACTGCTCTCCTCCCCATATTTCTAGGCCTGCATCATATCCTCCAAGCTCCCAGAACCATCTTCTATCAACTGCAAACAATCCTCCAGCCATAACTGGAGACCTTAAGAGAAAAATTAGGCAGATTTAAATAAAGTCTGCTCAAATTACATGTACAACTCTAACATTGCATTTTACTCCCACCCCCCTCCATTGGCTACTTTGCACTTTGATTACAGTGGCATCTATACTATACAGCAACTTCTGGAACACAAGAGGAATTTTGGGTGAAGTCAAAGAAAATATACTGTTACCAACCTGATGCCAAAGAGATGCTAACAAACAGGCTGGATGATTCTTGCAGTAACTGTTGGACATCACCTACAAGAGTTTATGGCAGGGGTATCCAAACTTGGCAACTTTAAGACTTGCAGACCTCAACTCCCAGAATCTTTTGCTGGCTGAGGAACTCTGGGAGTTGAAGGCCGCAAGTCTTAAAGTTGCCAAGTTTGGGTACCCCTGGTCTATGGCATCATCTTCTTTCCAAAGTAGAATGGGTAAAGACTGTGCCTATATGAGGATGGAAGTTTGTTCCTGCCAACTTGGTATTTGTGGAATGGAGCCTTTAAGATACAGAGCTGAGGCCAGAAGAGTTAGAAGGAAGGGAAGGGCTCATCTGAAAACACATGTTTTCACACATCTAAAACAAAGCAACTTAAAGAGAAGAAAAAATGTAGAATGGTTATTGGTATGAAAGTTGAAAACAATTTGCTTTGTTTGTTAGAAAAAACAGTCACATGAAATGTTCATGTGGAGGGAGAATGTAATCAAGAATTCTTTTAAGCTGTAAAAGTTGTTGAACAAGTTATATGCAGGTGCACACCTAGTAAAACTAATGTTCTCAATCTTTTCTATAAGAAAATAAAGATCCCTCAGGGTAAAAATCTATATAGTTCTTTTTTAACACCACTTTTGCTTTTTTCTCTTTAACAGCTTCATGCAGAAAAGGGATAATGTTACCAGAACCTTGAAATGATTCTCCCCAGACTTAATAACAAACAGAATGGCAAGACCATGTATTCATAAAGCAGAGAAGAAAGCACTGAGTCTGTTGAAGTCTGTTGCTATTCTCTGAATATAGAAAATAGGGTCCCCTGAATTTTCAAAGAATGGACATAATAAACAGAGAAAATTACTGGAAAAAGAAAAAAAAACAGCTAGATGAAGTTCAAATTTATTTTATAGTAAGTGTCTATGCACATAATATATGAGGTATGTTATATAAACACATGTTATAATGTGTGTAAACAGTTGGTAGAGAGCTAGTCTAGTGTAATAGTTAAAGCATCAGGCTGTGAGTTCTAGTCTTGCTTAGTTCTAGTTTGTGACTGTGAGTTCTAGTCTTGCTTAGGCACAAAACTGGCTGGGTGACCTTGGGCTAGTCCCTTCGTCCCAGCCTCAGGAAGGAGGCAATAGCAAACCACTTCTGAAAAATCTAAGGAAACTGCAGAGACTTGTCTAGACAGTATCCAAGAATTGATATGATTGAATGGAACTAAAAAAAGCTGCTGGTCCCCTCTTAGCACACAGAATTTGCTGACGGAGTAGCTGGAACTGCAACAAGGAATGCAATTTTCAATATAAATATTGGAAAATGAAGTAGATGACAACATAACTGGCGATTAAACAACTGTAGAGGTAAAACTGTAAGCATTAAAATATTTTATGTTTAACATTATTTTACTGCATAAAATAAAACGCAATTGTACTTCCAACAGTGCATATATAGGCAGTCCTCATTAAGGATGGTTCAAAGTTACTATAAGCCCCCCCAAAAATAATCCACCCTTGAAGTTAAGACTGATGCAGCTACCCCCACAGTCACATGATCGTATTTTGGGTGTTTGGCAACTAGCTTGTATTTATAATCAGTTTCAATGTCCTGCAGTCATGCAATTTGTGAAATTATTTGCCAGTTTCTGGGAAGAAACAACTATTTGGGAAAATATGTTGCTTAACAACCACTGTGACTCACTTTATAACCATAATAAAAATGGTTCTGAAATAAATTCAGATCACATGATAATCTGCTTAATGACTGCAGGTATTTACTATATGACAAAATCTCCACGGAGTTCTGTTGTTTTTGTTAAGGGAGGACTATCTCTATATTGAGATCACTGTGAATACTGTGAACTGAGATCACTGTATTTTAATATTTCGGACAGTAGCTGATTAATCTTGTACTCAGCAAGAAATATTAGGCCTTTATTTTTCAAAATTTCCCTCTTACAAGCACACAGACTGTAGCTGTAGAGATAGAACAAAGAACAAGAAAATTAGAGGAATTGTTGCTTTAAGTATCTGTAACTGAAAACCAGGTAGCATGTAACAATGCCACTTATCACAAATGCACATTCTTAATGGTATGCTCTTGACTGAGGTACATTCTTGACTATAGTAGAAGGAAAAATGATAGTGACAGTATTTTTGACACAGACTTTCAAACTCCTATGTGTCTTCATGCTTAGTAGAGAGTGTAATGTTCACCCCAATAATTGAAGGAATACCAACAGACAATGGAAACAATGTTTGTAGAAACAGAGACCACTTCTGCTACAAGACCTTTGTGCCAAAACCAATAGAAACAAAGAGATACCAATTTGAAAACAGATGATTTTGATAACTGAAAGGGGATGTTATTTCAAGGAACAGTAGTCTATGATATAATTACATGATTTAGTTTGTCCCTTTTGTGACTGACCTTCATTTTTTTTACCTTTGTTGATTTCCTTTCTTTTTAGAGGAGAGAGAAAAAAACATGTAGCAATTATATCTGTCTGAAACCCTACAACCTCTTAGCTTGTTCAATAAGTATTCACTTTGTCTCATGAACTTACTCAAAAGGGTCACTGGGATCAGATTTCTGTAATTCAGGAGGAATTGGGATTCGCTTATAATACATCTCCCAGTCAAATGCTCCTCGCATTGCATCTCCAGCTTGTGTTTCATAGCCAAAATGGTCATGATCAATGACATCAATCATTGGACAAACAATAGTTTTGCGATTTCGAGCAATGCGGTCTGGGGAATTTAAAAAAAAATTATACTTTATACTTCCATTTGTAACAATATAACACTCTTACAGAAGAACATTAAAAAGAATCTTAGAAAAAGAACACAGACAGTCCTTGGTTAATGATGCTGATTGGGACTGGAATTTCTATCACTAAGCAATGTGGTTGTAAAGTACACCACTGGATTGCATCCCTTAGCGCAACAATCCTGTCACTGTTGTCGTTAAGCAAGGTTTGCAGATGGTTAACTGAGAATGTGGGTGCTTGGCAATCCATTCACACTTAGTTGCCAAGCACCCACAATTACAAGGTCACCATTTGCAACCTTCCCTTCTGGCTTCCCCAGAAAGTCAGTGGGGAGGCTGACAGAAAAGTTTGCAAGTTACTAGAAAAAGTGTCCCCCATCTGTGTCCTCTTCCTCACCTCCTCTGCATTTCAATTCGTTACTCACTGACCCTGTTCACCCTTCAACCCTCACTGTATCAATCTTGCAACTTTGTACAGCTTCCTCAACCCATCCAGTGTTTTTCATGCATCTTCTTGTATCCTCGTATATCCTTGACCCATGTAATGCCCTTTGCACCCTGCTCAATCCTCCCGTGCACCTTCTATGCTCTCTTACTCATACTGTGGTCCCCTCCCACATGGATTACCATAATGCACTTTACATGGGGCTACTCTTGAAGAGTATTTGGAAGCTTCAGTTTGTGGAAAATGCCATGGAATGAGCAATTATGTGTACACCTAGACTTATACACATTACAACTCTGCTCTACGCGCTGAATTGATTATCAATTTGTTTCCCAGCCCAATTCAAGGTACTTTCTAAGCTTTATAGCTTACAATGTAATTTAACTTAATATTGTATTATAAATATCAATATAATAATCAAGGCTGTAAGCCGCCCCGAGTCTACGGAGAGGGGTGGTATATAAATCTAACAAAATAAAAATAATAATAATAATAATATACAGTAATATGACAATGTAACTTAGATTTTAACTTTGGAACTTATAAAGCCCTAAATGGCACTGAGCCAAATTACATAAGGGACGGGCTCTCCCCAGTGGCATCAGGTCCTGCAGGAGAAGATTTTTGTGGGTTTCATCCACTAGAAAGTCTCATTTCGCAGGACCTTGGAGGAGAAAGATTTCTGCTGCTGAGGTGAGGTTGGCCTTCAGAAGGGTCTGATGATTTGGCTTTGCCATCTGGTCTGGGATTAGTGAGGAGTGTGAAGCCCATAATACTGTTCCTCTCTCCTGGTGATTATTCTGCATAGATTTTAATCATTTAACTATTTTAATGTTTGCATTGTTTGCATGGCTGTTTTATTTGTTTTTTACTTTTGGCTACTATATACTGTGAATCAAATGAATAATTGTGAAAATGAAATCTGATTGAAGAGCAGCTTTCAGCTGAGCACAAAGGAAATAATTGATTGTCCTCTTATTCCCCATCCTCTGAATTGGAAAGAAACATAGCAATTTTCTAGAATACTAACAAGTATGTGGATATTCTAATGTTAAGACAACAAAATCTTACTCTGGAAGGCTTGGATAATGTCAGATTCTTATTATTCAGAAAGGCACTGGATCTGCAATTGATCATTCAAAAAATGCACTTCAAATAGGATTCTTACCTAGAAGGGGTGGCAACCAGTTCACATTTGCTTCACAGTGAGAATCTAAGAAGGTAATAACATCTCCTATTGCTGCAGAAGCTCCGAGCATTCGAGTTCTTATAAGCCCTTCTCTCTTCTTAGTTCGAAGAATCCTAACTTTCGGAAAATGGGCCATATAATCCTCCAAGCGCTTTCTGAGATGCTCTGCATGGAACAAAATGAAGGTAAAAATGCATTAAAAATGAAGCTATGAAGTTTAAAAAGGGGATTCTACTTTAGCTTTAGAAGCTGAATAGCAACTCCAAAAGCTGAGAAAATACAGGTAGTCTTCAACCTCTGACCGTAATTGAGCCAGGGAAGACATGGCAGTCAAAAAACAGGTCATGTGCCCAAGTCAATTTGATAACTTTTTGCTGTGTTTGTTAAGCAAACACCATGCCCATTAAGCAATTGTTCACTATGGAGTGTTTTTTTTAACAGGGAAATTGGAATTAAATGCCAGTTTGGGCAAAAATGCTATATAATATGATCATATGACTGTGGGATTCTGCAAATGGCAATAAATATAGGCCACTTGCTGACTGTCCAAAATGCGGTTACATGACTATGGGGAATCCCAGCCATTGGAATTTTGGAACTGGGTTGCAAGCACATTTTAAGGGGTCTATTGTAACTTTAAAAACTAAGCAACTGGTCATACTAATAATAAAGATTATTAGGAAGCATAAAGGCAGAAGTGATCCTATAATAATGTGTATTTGTGCTTCCAGATTGTTTGATAAAGTTTCTCACCAACACTCTTAAACAATTTCAGCAGCAATTGATTAAGAGAGCAAACATTTTTGGTCTGAAGATAAGACTATAGAACAAGAAAGAGTTGACACAAATGTCAAATGGAGGACATTCTCAAAGTAGGGTTGTGATGGGACAAAGATTATTTAAATTGTTCATAAATAGTATGGGCAAGAAGAAAACATTTGATGCCAAACTGTTTAGGATAATAGAATAAAAAGGAGAGTTCAAAGACTTCCAAAAGGGTCTTTCCAATATGGATGAGGGTATCCAAAGTGGGTTTTTTTTGGTAAAATATAAACTTATCAATTCCCTTAACAGCTCTGAGAGTCTTAGAGGTTATTATGTAAATAACCATTTATAATTTATGTGTGTTTTTGTAACTCCCCTAGATTTAAACTGTGCATAGTTTGGCGCAAGCAAGTGCAAAGTAATGGAAAGTGTTCCAGAAACCACATGCTTCACATATATTAATGGGGTCTGTTAGAACTGTTAGTGATTGAGCAAGAAAGAAATTTTGGAATCATGATGGATAGTTCAATGAAAATGTCACTTCACTGCACAGTAGCTGTAAAGATACAAATTCTAAGCTTGAAATCATTATGAAACGACCAGGAAATAAAAAAGTCGATATAGTTTTGCCCCTATATCAATCATATATTCCATAGCATGTGTAATACTATGCCCAGTCCTGTCCACCATATCTCTGAAAGATTAATGAGGTTCTGGGAAAGGTTTAGAAAATGTAATCAAAACAGTTAGAGGCCTTGAGCAGCTATCTACAAGGAAAGACCACAGGGATTATGGCCTTTTAAGTCAGAGTAAAGGTCAGTAAGAGGAGACAAATGTATATTAAAATATGCATCGGATGGACAATTGGGATAGGGAATTTTCTCCTTCCTTTACAAAGTTAAAAGTGGGATTATTTACTAAAACTAAATGGGAGAAATTTAGGAATAGTAAAAAAGGTGCCTTTTATACATCCATCCAGAAATGATACACAATTAATCTTTGGAACGTGATACTATCAAATTAGAAAGGGAACTGAATAAAAGTCATGAAGAATTGGGCTATCAATGACCAGTGATCTTAGTGGCTGCTTGCTACTTCTATGCTCATGAAGGTCTACCTTGAATATGAGCTGCTACTGAGTAATAGATGAAAAGGAGTAGAATTCTTCTGTCCCTGCCTGTCAATATTCTGCCTGCCACAATGACATAGAGCATGGGCTACATGTGTGTGCTTGTCCTGATCCAGCGAGTTTCTTAAACAATACTACTCAAAATTAGAAAAACCATTTACTATGTTAATATACACTACAATATATAATTCAATAATGCACATCTGCCTATTAAAACACACACACATAATTATGTAATTCAGAAATTTTTATTCTGCATGGTTCATCTGTCCTGCTTAATTCTGCAACTCTTTTTAAAAAATATTTTAACTCAAGTAAAAGAAATGTTTTCCTTAGCATTAAAAAATGCACATAAGATACATTGATATTTTTTAAAACAACAACACAGGAAGTACTTAAAAGTCCAATATTAAAAAGTATTTTACGTATTGTAATAATATTACAAAATAATCCAATATATACCATTGTTTTGGCCGAATACCAAATATTCTATTCATGAATAGAATAGCAAATATATTATACATTGGATGTACCTCTATCGCTGAAATCATCCACCAGCACAATCTCAGCTATCAATTCAGGAGGAGAGCGATTGAGAACACTATGCACTGTTCGGAGAAGTGAGGACCATCCTTCATTGTGGAATGGGATTATTATACTGGTGTTGGGAAGTTGTTCCAGATACAGCTTCCTATTGCAGCTTAAAGATGGAGAGAATTGCCATCTTGATCAGTATTTATAAAATATTACCAGTGCTCCAGCACCTAAAGAAATAACTTATTATCTCATGTAAATATTAAAAATCTAGTTAACTAACAGCACATTATTTTGATTCATAAAGAACAATTGATAACCATGGAAACTGGTGCATATTACACAATATCTAAAAGGGATGTGGTGGCTCAGTGGCTAAGACGCTGAGCTTATCGACCAAAAGGTCGGCAGTTCAGCAGTTCAAATCCTTAGTGCCGCATAACAGAGTGAGCACCTGTTACTTGTCCCAGCTTCTGCCAACCTAGAAATTCAAAAGCACATAAAAATGCAAGTAGAAAAATAGGTGGGAAGGTAACAGCGTTCTGTGTGCCTTTGGCGCTTATAGTCATGCCGGCCACATGACAATGGAGACATCTCTTTGCGCTGGCTCTTTGGCTTTGAAACAGAGATTAGCATCGTCTCCTAGAGTTGGGAACGACTAGCACATATGTGCGAGGGGAACCTTTACCTTTACCATTACACAATATCTTGTGTTATTGAATTTTACCCACCAACAGCAACGTGCAAAATTTTTCATATCTGAAACACCCCATACTGATTGCAAATTGCTCCATCTCAAATATGGAACAGGCTATTTTAAATATTCTGGATTGTTTTCATTTTGAAAGAGTGTTTCAAGTAAAATATGTTTTTTTATATATAAATTAGTGCATTTAAAATACAAATAGGTGTGTTTCACACATGAAACTGTTTAATTTTCTTTAAAAATGGTGTAACTTGCGTAATTGCAGGGTTGTCTTCAGTTTTACATGAGGATACTGTTAACTATCTTCCAGCCAAACAACAAGTAAAAGATACAAGCT
>JANHFP010003195.1:291344-303384 GCA_032468135.1 Calamaria suluensis
ATTAATCAGTGGAACAACTTGCCTCCAGAGGTTGTGAATGCTCCAACACTGGAAGTTTTTAAGAAGATGTTGGATAATCATTTGTCTCAAGTGTTGTAGGTTTTCCTGCCTGGGCAGGGGGTTGGACTAGATGACCTCCAAGATCTCTTCCAACTCTTATTCTATTCTATTCTAAATATATTTTATTAAAACCAACACAACTAAATTGGATATGATTGTTTTATACTGTCAGACTAAAATAATGCTTTCATCATGGCTACTGTAGCTTCACTAATATTTTGTCCCCTCTGTTCATCTCTCTACAAATCTCTTTACTTCCATTTGTACCCTCCTCCTTCACATCACATCCCTTTTTTATATATGATAAAAGTTTAGTGTAGTTTAGTTTTTAAATCTTAATCTATATAGTTTTAATGTTTTAATATTTCAATTACTTTTTTGCCTTTTAAATCATATTTTTGTCCTTATCACCTGTCACTTTTCCAGTACTAGTCAACTCTAGAATTGTTACTACTAGAATTCACTACTGGCACAGCTTGTGCATTTCCACACTGTTTTTATTTGTTGAAATATGGAGATACAAGAGGCACATGTTGGTTTGCTACAAATTGTTTTGAAATATCTGCTTATCACATTCACTGTTTTGCTTAACAATGTTTATCATTTCCTCTTTTCCTTTCAAATGTTATGTATAGTGCTAAGGCTTATACAGTGGAGTATTGGGCACTTAAGCCTTCCAAGAAACACTCTTTCCTTATGTCAGTACTGGCAAGTATGACTTACAGATTTTTCTTTTCCTGCAACCTTGTTCACTGTGCCTGCATTTCCATTCAACTAGTTAGACATGGGGTGGCACTAACAAAAGCAGATAAAGAAATGGTTTCCTAGGGACCTATGCCGTGCTTTTTGCTGTTATTTCCAAAACTTAGAAACAATTAGAACCTTGGTTTGACATTTTTCCTCTCTACTGGAACAAACAAGGCTCTGTGGGATTTTCGTCTGTGGTCAGTGACATAAGGCATTAGGAATTGAGGGAAGTCTTGTTCAATTTCTATTCTGGGCTACTAACTTGCTGATGACTTGCTGATTTTTTGAAAAGTGTAACAATGGTAGTTGGGTTACATGAACCCAAGTTCTAGTATGCTGCATTTAGTACTATTTTGCCTTCATGAGTTAAGACTGAGTGAGTTATACAGACCTGTTTTCTGCAAATCATTCTTTATAGCCTCTCTGTCATGCCAATCTTTTTTTCTTTGTCGGTTGCCAAGGTAAGCTTGATTCCTTTGTCTTGCATGGAAGCCCTTTAACAAATATGATTGCTGTTATACTTTTGTAAACACACACAAAATCAATACTGAATATCTGATAAGCCATGTTTCTGTTATATTTTATGAAATTCTAATATTTGTAATATTTTATTTGATATTTCATATAAGAACTCCAGAATAAAAAAGTGATTATTTGCTGGGTTTCAAGTTTCAAACCACACTGGGTAATGTTAATGAAGATATTATTTCATATACCAGCTTCTATAGCTACACTATGAGGATATTATTGATTCCTTATAAAATATATTATTATATAGGCAACTTAAAAAAGCAATTGAACACGAGGCACTGCATGAACCAGTAATATTGCTATTTACTTGGAGTGCTATCTAAGTTGATGAGGATTTGTAAAAAGTCAAAAGCTTACAGTCTATATTGTAAAATTATTGTCTTAATATGTAAATTTGAGCACATTATTAGACAAATGCTTTTTGAAAACCTAAAATTCTACTTGCTTATAAAATCTTTAGAGATTTCTTTCTCCTATTTCTTACATGTAGAGATGGATATCCTTCTAAGCTCATAGGCCATTCACAGACAACAGGGGAAAGAATTATAGTCATAACTCTTAGTTTCCAGGAGAAGGCATAATGTCTTAAAAAACTGTAACCCTTCGTATCCTGTTTCTATATACTGTAAACGTTTTACAGACTTACTGAAATTCTTGCTATCTGCTTGGGAAAATGAGCTAAACCATCTCATAGAAGGGTCAATCCATCTTATAGTCCATGCTGCATCCCAAACCATTTCTGCTATTGTTGTCATAAATAAGAGTTATAAAATTGCAGCAGAAACACATTACAGCCTGTGATATTTCTTCTTTACAAAAGAAAGGAGTATGACAGATAAAAAAGAGGAGAGCCATAATACAACTGCTCCATGCCTAGAATGCCCATCTCCATTCCCTTCTACTCCTATGATGCTTTGAATACATACAGCCATGATGGCGAACATATGGTACACATGCCACAGGTGACACGTGGAGCCATATTGGTGGGCACGCGAGGTAACTCCTAGCTCACCTCTGGAACCCATGCACACGCCAGCCATCAGATTTTTGCGCCTTCTGGGCCCACCGGAAGTCAGCAAACTGGCTGTTTCCTGCCTCCAGAGGGAAGGCTGTTTTCACTCCTCCCAGCTCCAAGACAGCCTCTGGAGCCTGTGGGAGGATGAAAAATGGGCCTACCGTGCCATCATGTGACAAAAGCAGGGGAAGGTCGCACACACATTTGCTGGGGGCAGGCAGGATGCATTGAATTATGGGGTGTGGGCATGCATGGAAATGACCCTCCTGCACTCCCCCCCCTGCTTTTGGCACGCGACAGCAAAAAGGTTAGCCATCACTGATGCAGGGTATCAAAGCTCTTAACAATCCTAGGAGGGAAAAAAGCACAATTTTAAATATTTGTTGCCTCTAACCCTTTCCTCAGAAAATACAAGCCAAAGATAAAAAATATACGTTTTAAAAACCCCGGAAGTTATATTTATGAATGTAGGCATAAGGATGGCATATTTTTTTAATGGTAAACCTTGGATGTTTGCATACATTGTTTTGTTTACTATTAGAAATACTAAGGATGAAATAGAAAAAAAGAGAGGGGGTGATTGGATATGTATCAATTTATGTTTGAAATAAAGATTAAAATTCTTTTTAGATGAAATTTTTAAATTTATTTCCTTGCAAAGCGAAATAATTTCCAAAATATAAAAGTTATTTAATGTTTTAATGTTTTTCCTTCAACATGATTTTGCTATTTTGCTGTCACTATAGTCAAGACTTGTACAACATTTGATTTAAATCTTTATTAACAAATCTCAGATTTGTTTTGGATAACAGAGAAACATTTTAGAATTTATAAAAAAATAAATAAAAAGAATCAGATAAGAGATTTATCATCCCTTGCTTCAATATGAAATATCTAACTTTATGAAAGAGAATATTCAAATCAATTTTGCCAGTGCAGGGATAATCCATACAGATTTGAAGATTTACTTATTAATAAAACAAAACTGAGGTCCTTAGAAATTCTCTTCAGAACTTTCAGAGCCTCATCATTGGTTTCAATATATGTTCCTCAATGAATTATAATTTATATATATATAATTTTTAATAAGAGTATATAATTTTTAAATTTTGTCATTGTACTGTTCGTGTTTAGTCGGCTGTAAACCGCCCCGAGTCTTTGGAGAGGGGCGGTATAAAAATCTAAATTAATAATAATTAATAAATAATAAATTACAGAAGCAAGATATAACACTAAGAGATTTGATTGAATTAAAAAAAACTAATGCCACAAAACTCAGGTAATTTATTGGGATTTATCTATATGGCTGGTGAGGGAGGATTCAGAAAGTGAATAAACTAAGCACTGTATAATGCAGAAACTGAATACACCATTAAAATGCTACAATGGGAATATAAATGGATGAAAAGTATCACTTTTACCATTAGTACTAGAGAAAATCAGTTTAAGATGTTCTGCTGATTGTGTGTTATTCTAGTACTGATTGCTAAAATAGACAATTCATTTTCTTAAAACTACTGGAAATGTAATATTGTAATCAGATTGGATCATTCTTTCTCATCACTCTAAGTCAGAACAATTCTGGAAAATGATTTATTATACAACAAAATCAGATTTGAAATATGGATTTTTCTTTTTAGCTCATTGTGCTTTTACTAAATTACTACAAAACCTTATATTCCTATAAAATATACTGAACTGTTTTTATATATAGTAACAGCTACTGTGTGTCGCTGAAAATAAGACAGGGTCTTATTTTCTTTTGAACTATGAAATAAGTGCTTGGCCTTATTATTGGGTGGTCTTATTGTTTTGGGGGTGCTCATAGTTGCTGCTGTGTTGTGCATCCACATGGACCTGGAACCATAGAGCATCTGCCCCAGTTCCTAAAAGACTCAGCAGCAGGTGGCTGGCCTGACTGGCTTCTTCTCCTCTTCCAGCTGGGGTTTGGAAGCCACAGAGGAAGCCATCCTCATTGCTGGGATGGTGGTGGTGCAGAGTCCCCATGTGGGGCTGCGGCTCCCTTCACCCTTTGCTGCCTCTCTGCCCCGGCTTCCGAAGACTCGTCCGCAGGCAGCTGGCCTCTTCTCAGCTTTCAGTAGCTTCCAACAGGGTTTGGAAACTGCAGAGGAAGTCCGCTTCACTACTGGAATGGTGGCGGCACAGACTCCTCAAGTACCTGGTGCTTTTCTGCTTCCCCCACACCATGATCCTGAGATACCACTCAGTTGGTGAGTGGCGCTCTGCCTGGTCAGAGGGGGGTGTCCACTGGCTGGCACCAAGTGGCAAGAGGTGCTGGGTAGCTGCTCTCTTGTGAGTGGGATGGGAGTTTTCAAGCAAGGTGGATGGATGGATGGGAGGTGGGTGAGCTCCAAGAATGCACGGGAAGCTCCCAATCAGCTCAGCTGATCCGTGGGTTGCCATAAAAGAGCCCAGCTGCCATTAGCTGACCGGGGAAGGGAAGAGCTGCCTTCTGTGCTGCCCACACCCAATCTTTCACTAGGGCTTATTTTTGGGGGAAGGTGTATATTTACGTCCACCCCAAAAATCAGTCTTGGCCTTATTTTCAGGACATGTCATATTTTTGGGGAAACACGGTACTATAATATTCAATGCTTCTGATCAGTAAGCAAGAACAGTTCCTTCCATAGAAAAACAATTAATTTAAGTTATAGAAGTATGCAGCAATATCAAAATTAACTACTTACTTAAAACACTTTTTGTACAGTAGTTAACGACAACTTATTTTGGAGCATTATCTTATGAACAATTTCATACTAAATCCTAATTTGAGCTTCTCTAAATGTTAAGATTATAACATGCCACCAGTATGACAACTTGTGCTCCATTAGGTCATCGTTTCAGAGACATTTCCTTACCTAAACAGAAAAACAGAATGATTAAGGGTGGGCAAAAAAGCAACAGGAATCGGAGTGATTTCCAACTTCCTGTCGTCTTCCTCAATGATTTCCTTGTGTGGTCAGAGAGTGTCAGAAATCCTCTGACCACAGCTGACCTTGGCAACATAGTAATGCAGTAGTGTAGCATAACAAAATAGCCACAACTTTATCAAATTTCAATCCCACTGGATTGAAGTCATGAATTCTGGATTTTAAAAGCATTCTATAAATTAGTGTATTTGAGACACTTTGGTTCAAAGATTGCTGTACTATGTTGCAACATTTTTCCCAAATGAAGATTATAGTCAATCAAAAAGACACAAGAGTTTTACTTTAGTAGAAGATAGATATAAGAATGTAATGCTGGGGAAGATTGAGGGCCAAAAAAGAAGGGGATGACAGAGAATGAGGTGGCTGGATGGAGTCACTGAAGCAGTAGGTAGTCACTGAAGCTTGGGTAGACTCCAGAGGGTGGTGTAGGACAGGAAGAACTGGAGAAACGTTGTTAATGGAGTCGCGATGGGTCGGACATGACTTCGCAACTAACAACAACAAGAAGAAGATAGATATACAAAAAATAAAGATGGCTATTTTGTATGATACTGTCCATTTATATGTAAAAATATGTTTTGTAAAAGGCCACTAAGTTCAATGGGTTTACTTGTTCATAAATCTGTTTAGGACTATCACCAATTCTTTCTTTTTATACCGTAATTACTTGTACTCCAATTTTCAGGATAACAAATAATTGTGTATAATGTAATAACTATTACTTAAAAATGAATTTATAGTATGACTACAGTAGCAGCAATGGCACTGTATGGAAGGAAGAATCCTATATAGGTGGTTTCTGCTGTTGACCCAACTCCATTTTTGGGTATGCAAAATAGAAGTACAGTAGCTATATATCTCTATCTATTAATATCAGCTGTGTTAACTCTATTATATTGACTTAAAATAGTTAAGGCAGAGATCTTAAAAATGCTCACTATGCTCAATTTTAAGCTCCAGCCTAAAACAGAGCCATTTTTGACTGTTGAAATAATACCTATTAGACATTCTATTTTAAACAGATTTAAACTGGTTAAACTTGAAATTAAATTAAAATCAAAATCAGATTTTATCTGTTTAATAATGATTAATTACCTAATTCTTTCTTGATCTACATTCATGCATTTAGGTATGATCTGAGGGCACTGAGACATAAAATTCTTAATTTTTATACAAATTAATATTTACTCCATTGTTTTCATTCTGTTTATACAAACAGATACAAATGGTCCTCTCTATGCAACTGTCAGCTGAACTGCAATCACTCACTGGAATAAATCAAGTTTCATCATCCTATATTACCCAATGTTATTGGTAGATGTTCCTAAGGAATAAGCACTTTCTTCTCTTCTCAGAAATCTTTGTAGTCCCAAGGGGAATAAGAAAAAGAAGCAAATTAAAAAAGCAAGAGAAACAGGCATCAACACCAAACCAAATAGATATTGGAGATATGCTGCTATTTGTACCCTTTGTTAAAATTACTAGGGTCCAGGAGGCAAAATTCCATGAACACATATAATTGATAATTAGCAGGTTTCAAAGAAACATAAGGCATGTTTGTCTCAAATAATACCAAGAATAAGCTTTAAAATGGTGTATCAAAATAGTGTAGTAAAGGAAATTAAAATTTTAGTTTATAATTTCCTTCAAAGATTTCTCCTATTTATTCTTCTTCTTTTTTTACAAAGTAACTTCTTATGATTCAAGCTGGGTGAATCTGCCAGGGAGACAGCAAAGGAAACTCTGAAAACAGCAGGGGATGCATTATAGCACTCGACCCAGAAGTTTGAAGAAAGGCACAATTAGTTTCTGAAGTGTGTACATGCACGGATACAAGTGCATCGAAAAGAAGCGGAATTATCAAGATAGGATATTGTGTAGAGTACAAAAATAGATTCTTTTTTATTTTAACAAGGGGCACTACACCTTTCAGGAGATGTTAGGTAAAGAATACAGATGTAGAAAAAATGGTGGATGATAAAAGTAGTGCCTGTCGGAACTGTTTCCACTTGCAATTTACAAGTCTTTCTCTCTGAAACTTGTAACCTTTGAAACTTGTAACCTTTGAAACTTGTAAAAGAAAAATGTTTTCTTCTTCCAGAAATAATTTAGACCTTTGATTATTCCCATCAATAATCAAGTGGCATACGGAAATAATTGTAACACAATTTTCTAAAAAGCAGACTTGGGAAGCAAGAAATCTCTCGCTTAGTTCACTTTGCACTTATTATATGAACTTAAAACTTTGCCAGCCTCAATCACCAACAAAACCATAACTCAAACCTACTTTAGGACTTCACTTGAAAATTGCAACAAGTGCCCTTAGTACATATAAGTACACAATATTAATTCCAAAGATTATTTTACGGCAAAGTACAGCATAATTTTAAGTTGCATTCAAATAGAGTTTAATTCATGACTAAGTGGATACAACCATGTACTTTACTTGTATGATATAGTATGGAATCAATTTTGTTATAGGGTTCTTGCAGGGTTCTCCCCAACCCAACTTCCTTTATGTAGCTTTGGAATTCTTTCTTTCAACCACATAATATATTAAAGTTCTTTGGGGGATTTTATCTTTGGGGAAAAGAAACTGATAGGAGTAAGAATAGTCATTTGACAGCAGGAATGCTTGGGCAGATAGATACGCTATATATGTATGGCAATTATTCAACAAACAAGCAGCCAACAAGGCAAATAAAGATTACTCAGCTCTCTGACATTAGGTAGTGTGGGATATAGGCAACAGAAAGAAATTCAATGAAAATGTGAATACATTAGAATTATCCTGAATTATGTTCCCAATGAGGCTAAATTCTCACGGGTATTTGAATGCAGTGACCATTTGAAGTTACAACTGACTTGAAAAGGTGACTTACGACCATTTTTCACACTTACGACTGCTGCAGCATCCCTTGGTCACATGATCAAAATGCAGTTGCTTGGCAACTGGTAAATATTAATTATGGTTGTTAGTGTCCTGGGATCAGGTTTTTGTGACTTTCTGGCAAGCAAAGTAAAACGGGGAAGTCAGATTCACTTAACAACCATGTACTAACAGTGATTCACTTAACAACAAAGGTAAAGGTTTCCCTCACACATATGTGCTAGTCATTTCTGTTTCAAAGTCGAAGAGCCAGCGCTGTCCGAAGATATTTCCGTGGTCATGTGGTTGGCATGACTAAATGCCAAAGGCGCACAGAATGCTGTTAC
Source organism: Calamaria suluensis (assembly GCA_032468135.1). Lineage (NCBI taxonomy): Eukaryota > Metazoa > Chordata > Lepidosauria > Squamata > Calamariidae > Calamaria > Calamaria suluensis. The sequence goes on from JANHFP010003195.1 coordinate 299,865, forward strand.
CTTCCCACCAAAGGTGGTCCCTATTTTTTCTACTTGCATTTTTTAAGTGCTTTCAAAACTGCTAGATTGGCAGAAGCTGGGACAAGTAATGGGTGCTCACCCCCTTACACAGCACTAGGGATTCGAACCACTGAACTGCCAATCTTCCGATCAATTTGTCTCTTCAGTATTTTTATTAGTTCTGAATAATCTCAGCATCTATCAAAGGTTGTTGAGTAAAAATTACCAGTGGATAGACTACAACTATAAGTATTCACAAATTCTGATCACCTATGAAGTTCAGTGAGGCCTTTTGACTGTTGAAATGGGACTAGTTGGGGAATCCTTGGTACTCTCTGAGCATGGTTGCTTTCTTGCAGATGTTTCATTAACCAGACTAAGTAGTATCATCAGTGCTACTCAAATATTGTCTTTGCTGGAAAGAGTTAACAGGAAAATGATGTCATTTCCATTGAAGATTCAACCAAAGGACATTATTCATTCACAGTGCTAAACAATAAACCAAGTAAGGCAGTGATGGCTAACCTTTTTGCCATTGCGTGCCAAAAGTGGGGGGTGCCAGGGGGGTTGCACGTCCGGGTGCCCACACCCATAATTCAATTCACCCCACCCTCCCTAGAAAGGTTCTGGAGCCTGGGGAGAGTGAAAAACGGGCCTTCCCCACACACCCAGGTCCCCCAGAGGCTGGAAGCAGCCTCTTTGCCAACTTCTGGTGGGACAAGAAGACCCAGAAATCAGCTGGCCAGCTCCCGCATGTGCATCAGAGCTGAACTAGGGCAATGCATGAGTGCCCACTGATATGGCTCCATGTGGCACCTGTGACACCCGTGCCATAGGTTCGCCATCACTGAAGTAAGGTAATAATTCTTATTTGGATAGTAGTAGAGATAAAATACTTTACAAGTGTGTGTGTGTGTGCATGTGTGTGCACCATTGAGTCAGTCTTAATTCCTGACAATTATTGTTCAAATCCCTTTAGTTTTTTTAGCAATATTTTGGAAGTGCCTTGCTATTGCTTGCTTTCTAGGGCTGAACAAGTGTGATTGGCCCTCATTAATCCCACTGGGTTCATGCATAAGACAGGACTCAAACCCAGTTCCCTGATTTCTAACTTGGTGCCCCAAGCATGACACCAAACTGGTCATGCAAATCATAGATATAAAGATTTCAAAAGGCATGCCAAGTATCACCTTTTATGTGGATCTTCCCCCAATGAGTAGCCTCTGAACATTTAATATTGTAGTACTTTTGAAGTACCTGATGTATTTGCACTGAAATCAGCCCAAACACCAAATTGCCCAGAAATATTTATACTAGAAAAATGAGTTCATGTTTGAGGTTCTGCAGAACCCTTGGTTCTCATTGCAATCCAAAGACTATATCTATTCAGAAATAATCCCCACTTAGTTCAATTTTGCTTTCTTCTAGTTGAGTATAAACAGAGATTCTGCTGATTAACTCAACTATATCTTTGAAAAGGAACACTACGTAAAGTTCTGTAGCTATTTCATTATTTGTAATATACATTATTATGCATGCTATAATGAAAAATAAATAAATAGCACTTTCAATTGCCAGTTGATTTGATGACAGAATGAATAAAAAGCTATTGTACATTATTAACATATATTTTACAAATATTTATCTTGATGGCTGTATTTGAGTTTGATGTTTCATTTGTTGCCAGCTCTTATCACTTAAACAGGACAAATTAAAGATTATTCTTGTTGAGGAGGAAGGCATGCCCCTTTAAATATTGTCCTGAGTTTTATTCTGTGAACAACTGATCTGTTTAGGAAAAAATCCTTATGTGATATCCGAGAACTTTTACACAACCTTGTCAATGTTTCATCATAGTAAAGAAATTTCCTTGAAAAATGGTTGATTGCATACAATGAAACTGAACAGCTTACTGTTTCAGCATTTGTTTGTTTAAAATATATTCCTTCAGCATCAAAAGCATAGAAAAATATACTGGAAAGGCTTAATTACGTTGCTTCATTCTGAACTAGCTCACCCTTCCTTTCTCTCTCTCTCTCTCTTTCTTTTGGCAGTAGTTTTAAGTTGTGATCCAATTGCAGATGGATTCTTTACAGCAGACTTTGAGAGCTGTTGGCTGATGATTTGATTCTTCCAAGGTCTCTGAAATTACCCACAAGTTCATTTGTTAAGACAGAAAACATTTTGAAAGCTGAATCATACCTTTCTTGGCTGTATGAGAAAGGAAAGGGAAAGAAGAAAAAAGGAAGGCCAGGGTTGGAAAGAAGAGAGTAGTATGACCTGGCAAATGAGCACGTTTCTAACAAATTAATCTTGAGACTCTTTAATAATGTGCAATTTTGAAACATTGTTCTCTTCCCCCAGTTCTCTGTGGGTTTACAAATGGCAATCAGTAATGGTCTTTAGAATATTGTTTTTAGCTATATAAATATATTATTGCAGTGTCCTAACACAACATTTTCTTAAATAAATGGTTTGTCTAAGTCAAGGAAGAATAGACACACAGTGGGTTTCCTGGATATTGCAGTCATGACGCATATTGAGCAAGAAAAGATGTCAAAGGAATTATCCACAAATGGGAAAGTCCAATCTTTTGAAATCAATGCACATATTTCTAAATAACTGATTGCATCAAATCGTCATTTCTTTATATTGTTAGTAGACTAGTGATGCAACTGAATGTGCCTGTCCTTTTTGCAAAGAATTTTAAAGGGCATTTTTTTAAAAAAATGCTTTAAATCCTAGTTTAATCAAAAGCTCGCTGATTGGCAAGGTAACAGTTGTACTTTAGCTCCTTTATTTATTGTTAATGTATCATAATAATTTATTATAGTCTTTTCCAAAATCAATGAGGGGGAATTAAATATGCACTGAACTCAGAAAAAGTACCAGTAGAAAAAGAAGTCAAATTACCATATAAAATCAAAGCAAACCAATAAAAAAAGTGTATATGAAAGTCCAATAAAAAGCTGGCATTAAGTGTCTGGTGATGGATATATGTCGGAAGTCCTTCAGAGCAGTTGGTGTGAAGACTGTTTCCTTCAAATAGATTTCTTTAGTTTTGTATGCAGCTGATCTTTAAAATGATAATGGGGAGATACAAAGTCCTTAGCCTAGCTTTATCCCTTAGTAAAAGTCATAAACAATTCAGACCGTTGGCATAAGCGATCCGTTCCTTGCAGAGGTATGTGAAAGAGGAGAGAAAGAAAAGGGGCATAATAGTGTCTTATTCAAAAGAAGGATTCAAAAAGAGGCCTCACTCATTAGGGGGGGTCTGATCCCAGGCACCTCTTTTCTGGACTCAACCCCCATCTGATCACATCAGTGGTGTCTTTTAGTGGAAAGAGAGGCATTGGTTAAGAAAATAGATTCCAGTGCTCTGCCCTCACTTTGACCCAGTTGCATAAGGAATGAAGTGGCACTTTCATCCATATAGGACAGGGATAATATAATAAGAGTTGGAAGGGACCTTGGAGGTCATCTAGTCCAACCCCCTGCCCAGGCAGGAAAACCTACAACA
>JANHFP010003197.1:41222-51901 GCA_032468135.1 Calamaria suluensis
ATAACTGCTCTGGAAAGTTGGGGTGGGGGGAGGGTTTTTTTTGTTGGTGGGTTTATTGTTTTGTTATGGGTTACAATGTTATGAATTTTACAATGTTATGATTTTTATGTCTGATAATGTTAAATAAAATAAAACTCTTTAAACAGAACAGCAAATGCTGGCAAACCGCCATTTCTGAGAGAAGGAAAACTGTGGCCTCCATATTGTGCGCCAAATTCAAGCGCAAAAGAAAGAGGTAGTTATCATGGTAACTACCATCGCTTTGCCGATTCCCCCAGCACCCTTCAATCCAGAGAGGGAGAGATGGGAATCCTATATGTGACAATTCAATTTGTTCCTCCAAGCAAATGGCATGGCAAATATACGAAACGACCAGAAGTTAGCCATGTTTCTAACTCATTGTGGACCAGACATGTTCAATATAACAGAAACGGTATCTGATCTGACCCCAGTTGAAGACATGGAATGGCCATCACTATTGGAAGCCTTGTCTACACACTACACCCCAGAAGAATCTTCCACTGTGCAGCATTTTGAATTTAGAAACAGAGTGCAGCAAAAGGGTGAGACCATTAATCAACAGGTGGCAGCCCTACACAAAATGGCAAAACTCTGAGTTCAGCGACCTGGACCGTGCCCTGAAAGACTAAGTAATCTGTGGGGTTCGAGATAAAGACCTACAATGCCGCCTCTTGAAGAGAAAAAAACAGACCTTGGCAGACACACTGGATGAAGCCCGTGTCAGCAAACTCCTCACAGGCGGCTGAGTCACTTAAAATATTAACGCTGTCACCATCGACCAAACTTCAATCTACGGTCCACTATGAAGCTAACCTCTCATCCACCACTGACAGTGAGGAGGAAGAAATGCACTCGATACGTCAAAGGGGCCCAAAGAAGGACCGGCAGAAATCAAGTCATGGAACTGATAGTCAACAAAAAAAAGACTCCAGTTGCAGTAGTTTTCACCCACCTGTAAGTTCAACAACAACAACAAAGTTCTGGGATGCCAATTGCAGGCATTGTAAAAAGAAGGGACTAGCCCAATTATGTACGGGCCCCTGGCTGTGCAACCTCAATGAAGACCCAGAGAGAAATCTAAGGGTGGAACTCCTGAGCGCTACTCTGACTGTAGACCACCAGAGAGAAGACCCAAACAGTCAAAAGTTAACACTCTCTGCATCGGATAAGCGAGTGCAAGGCGGACAGAAAGTGCATGTGACACTGAGCATTGAAGGCTCCCCATGCACCATTGAAGTGGACATGGGGGCCTCCCTCTCGCTCATGTCCTGGGAGGCAATCAAAGTAGTTGCTCCCAAAATCAAAAAGAGCAGTATCCAGTCACTGCCTGTCAAACCTGCTGACTGCGAAAAGAACCGCATCCCAATCCTGGGTTCCCGCAAAGTCACTGTGCATTTTAAGGGAGAGCAAGAGTTCCTGGGGAAGATGCCGATCCCGATAGCCAGTGCTCCTGTACCAGCACTCCTTGGCATGAATTGTCCGATCCCAACCACGCTCCCCCCATTTCGTCCAGTGGGCACTCTTTCTTGCTACCTACGACTACAAACTGTTTCATTGCCCAGGCAAGACTATGGATCACGCCGATGCCCTGAGCTGCTGCCCCTTGCTGGATCTGCTCATCAATCTGACCCCTAAGATACCTGTCTTCTCTTTGAACTTTTGGGACACTGGTCCGGTGACCTCCACCAATGTGGCGAGGTGCTCGGCAAAAGACCCTATCGTAAAGACGGTCTCTTCTTGGGTTTTGAGAGGGTGGCCTAGGGAGGTGTCGGGGGACAAATTTAAACTGTTTGTAAACAAAAGGCATGATCTGTCTGCATTGTATGGGATACTGCTTTGGGGAGATAGGGTTGTCATCCCATCCACCCCTCCGCCACAAGGTGCTACAGAACCTGCACAGGGGTCATCCTGGCATTGTCAGGATGAAGGACTTCACCAGGAGTTATGTTTGGTGGCCAGGGATAGATCAGGAGATCCATGACCTGGTTGCCACCTGCCCCTCTTGTCAAGAAACCCATTCCGCCCCTGCTAAAACACCAATCCATTACTGGGAATGACCATCGGGACCGTGGGGCCAGCTACATATTGATTTCGCTGGCCCCTTCCATGGTCAAACCTTCTTGATCATGGTAGATGCTTTCCCTAAGTGGTTGGAGGTCTTCCTCATGAGCTCCACCACTTCAGAAGCTGTCATCACAACATTGCTGTGCCTATTCGCCACGTATGGGCAAACCCTCAGTGCAATGGCCTGGCTGAACAAATGGTTCAGACAACAAAGTGGGCACTATCTAAACAGGGTCCCCGGGGGTGGCAGGAAAAGATTGACTTGTTCCTGTCTTGGCAACACATCACACCATGTGCCAGCATGGGAAAAAGTCCATCAGAGTTGCTCATGGGGACAGAACTCCAGTCCACATTAGATAGATTACATCCCAGGTACAACCCCTCAATTGAAACACAATATGATCAAAGAACCAGGTCCCTTACTGTAGGAGACCTAGTCCATGCAAAAAATCATGCTGAAGGACCACTGCATCTACCAGCTAAAATCACCAGACAGATGAGCCCTAAGTCCTATGAGTTAAAACTAGCAGATGTTCGAACATGGAGAAGGCACATTGAAACTCTGCCCAAGACAAGAGGCCACTCAGCTAGTTAGCAAACTAAACCCTGATTCCTTCCCCCAGACCAAATACCACAGGTTCCGGAGGAGTTACCTGGTATGCCTGAGCTCCAGAGTTGGTCAGCAGAAGCAGTTCCACAAAAGTAGAGAGGCCAGGCGGATACACTCGATGCCCATTCCAAGGCGGAGCCCACCACAATCGGCCCAGGCCATGGCCGCAGGTTCAACACAGAAGCAGAACCTATCCCTGCAGACCTAGGCCCAAACCACAGGCTCTATGCCCAACCCAGGGTGGAGCCAGAGAAAACAGACCCACCTTCCTCACCATCGCCAGCCTCAACTGAACAGCGCAGGTCCAGTAGGATAAAAACATGGCAAACGCGATTACGTATGCAATTAAGATAGACTGTTCCATCTAGAAGGGAGGGGTGTTATGTATAAAAAGAAGGCTTCACATCGGTCCACCATCTTGGTGGGAATGCACATTTATTCTGATTGGCTCCCGGTCTGATAGTTCTCCTATAAAAGGGAGAGCTGTCAAACCAAGGGTGCGCAGTTTGTATAGACAAAAAGAGCTCTTGTGTTGAGCTGTGTCTCCGCTTCTTAATTTCAACCGATATAACACACTCTCCTTTACCCTTGTCACAATCACCAGTACAACCCGTTTCTGATTCGGCAGCATAGAGACTGACCTTGTAGGACTCCATTATAAGATCTCTTCAGGAGCCCAAGGTGGGATCTGGAATGTTAGTGTCCATCGCCAGTGCCCTTAAGGCCGGTGAGATCAGTGTTCCTCAGGGACAAGACCTACTTCACCAATATGCCCAGGACTGGTTCCCATATAAATGGAGGCAGTCCGTTAGTCAGCGGAAGGTCACCTGCAGGTGGAGCAATAAGACCATACGTAGAGCCAACTACGCTGTAATTCAGCGGCTCTACAAACTCCACCGGAAGGACGTTGCTGCCACTGTGTTATCAGGGCACTGGAGGCATGCATACGTGCGGGTCCCGACAGGAATGACTGTTTACTGGTCCTCTGTTTCTGGGGCAACTAGTGCAGCAGATACCACCTCGGCTGCACAACCATCAGTGCTGCTTTGGTCTGACTTAATATCTCCCTCCCTTATTATATCTCTCTCCACTATGGCTCTGCAGTCCCTGTACCAGCATGCCTTCCTTCAGAGGAATGGCTGTCTTGAGGCCATGACCCTTCTCCACACCATTTTGAGAAGGGTCCATACCAATTGAGTGCCCGACGCAATGTTGTTTTTGGACGTTGCCAAGGCATTCAATATGCTGTCCCATCAGTCCCTTTATAGGCTTTCCTCCACTGCTGGGTCCCGTCCCCCCCGCTGCTCTCTTATTTAACCTACTTCTAGAGTGATTCCACCATACAAATCGCAGACAAAATAGTCCATGCGGGAGGGGAGTTCGACAGGGTGATCCTCTCCGTTTTTGTTCATCTTGGTCATACATGATCTCCTCCGGGCCTCGTTACCCACTATTGGGTTTCGCCTGGGAGATCAGAAGGTGGCCTGTCTGGCCTAAGCAGTTGACCATCGACTGAAGTCATGAGTGCGTTCTTACACTCTTCTCGAACTTCAGCCTTAGTTGTCACAATCGCTGCGTTTATTCTACACGGGTGGTTCATCCGGCGTCGCAAAGGTCCAAAGGCATCCGGGCGCTGAACCGTCTGGAACAGCGTGGTGGCATGGGATGCAATCTTTTCTAATCGCGACACCTGGAGCAGCGGAATTGATGTCGAGAAGCAGGGCATTCCCAGGCCTCCATCTTTGATGTGAGCATGGAAGTAACCCACTGGGTGTCTTTCGGTAATCGCAGCCAGCATCTCACTGCAGCCCGGATCAAGCAGTCTAGCTTTTTCAGCATGTTCCTGTGCACGTGACCTAGGTCGAGCTCATGTGTGAACTTGGACACCAAGAATGTTTTAAGAAGCCGCATCCATTGATGTGGCTTCAGTGGTGCATGCAAGAACTCTTGGAGCAGGATATCCAACTTGCCGGTATGCTTTGGGATGATGCGGCCTTTCCAGTTAAACTGGATGCAGTGCATCTCCCGGCCCAAGAGAGTTGATGTTTCCTCCCTTGCCTTCATAAAGAGATTCAGTCCACAGATTAACGTTTTTAAATTTTAGAAATTTTAAAATTTTGGGAAATTTTTTAAATTGTAAATTGGACAGCCAGAGTATATAATTTTTAAATTTTAAATTTTGTCATTATACTGTTCGTTTTTAGTCGACTGTAAACCTCACCGAGTCTTTGGAGAGGGGCGGTATAAAAATCTAAATAAATAAAAAAATAATAAATAGTTGGTAATAGGGCCATGCATTTCCGCTTTCCGTCGTTGGCGATGGTCAAGCCAATGGACTTCTTGGCATTCAAGGTCATGCCCGCTTTGGAAAGGGCTTTCGACAAGAGGTGTAATTTTTCCTGAAGCCGAGGGGACTTTCCAGCCAGGACCACTAGGTCATCGGCATACGCAATGCTGCTGATCCGCTGACCATCGAGGTCATACACACATTATTTTTTTATTATTATTTATTGCATTTCTATACCGCCCCTCTCCTTGCGGACTCGGGGCGGTATACAGCCAAATTTTAAAACATAAGATATGAATAACAAATATACAATTAAAATAGAACTAGCCAGTTCACAAAGCAGAGGGCATCAATTAAAGTGAATACAGTCCAGTTCCACGTTTAAAAGCAGTTAAGCTGTAAGGATAATAGATCTTAACCCCTTATTTGTAGTTATTATTGAAAGATTACTTGAAAATATAGTGGTAGAACCTACTGGCTGCATTTATCAGATGCTGTAAAATTAAACCACTTACTTTTATTTTATGGATATTGGAATCTTTTAAAAGCTATAACTATAAGATATGCACCATCATAATCCCCCCTAAAACCACCTACTGAATAATAAAGGAATCTTACAGCAGTGTGTGTTACTAAATGGAGCAATGGCAGAATTCAATAATTATGTCAAACATTTTTCCAAGTTTAACATTCAGTTAATCATATACTCACTTCCAGATATGTAGTCATATTCTATATACTGAGTGGTGAAAATCAAAATAAAGTTTGATAGGATCCTTTCTAGTTGACTAGTCATGCCAGAAATCCACAAGGACAAGCCAAAGGAAAGATGTGTCAAAAATTTGGCTTGATAAGCTTGACTGGCAGGAGTGAACTGTTTACTTTGTGTAGAGAGAATATGAATCATATACAGTAATTGCTTTATGAAAAAAACCTGAATTCAGAATAAGAAATAATTTATTTGACATTTGAATAATGTTTATATGAGCTAACTGATCTATATTATTATCAGTTTGAACTTTTCACACTTTTTGGTATCCTATAAATATGTTTCTTTTTAATATAATTTAATGGTTCTTAGACTAATATACCCTCAAAGCAGATAGAACAAGAAGCCAGCAATGAACAGAGTGATTGGAACTCTATACCTGTATATTCCCTCCCTTATGATATTTTTGTCCTTCATCAGTACAGAATCTTGTAATATCATCTTCCTATCATAGATGAGATCTTTATCTCATTGTATTAAATCTGTTTGAGTTTTCTTACATTTAGAATGTGCCTGTAAGCAAGAAGTTGTTTGGTTCCTTCAATTCATGCATGATGCACAGCATATTTTGGGGGGCTTTTTTTAAACTAATAGAGATGAGGAAGAGTTATGTGTGCTCTTTTGCTTCTTCTTTGAGCATCAAGAAAGGATTGCAGTCTTGTCTGCCCCAGATGTTTGCTGCAGGTCTGTGCAATTAGACTTGCATAATATGCACTGAAAGCATGTGGTAAACTTTGTGGGCATAACATTACTCTGTTGGAAATGACATTACCATGAAGACAAGACACATTTTCCATTTGAACTTCCTCCACTCCCTATTTGTTTTAATGGAAGAAACCTGAATGAAATATTGTCCCCCCCCCTGCATGGAACATGCCATTTTTATTTCTCCTGCTTGTTGTTCCCTTTCCCATTTTCTCCCAATTGTACTTTCCATAGTATAAAATTGGTTATAATTTGTATGGTTGATAACCCTGTAGATTAGATGGGTGGTAAAAGCTATAAGGAGAAATGAGATTTGAATGTTTTCAATGCTCAGCTCTTAAAATTTAAAAATGGAGCAGAATCAAACATAACAACAGAAATATTATCATTTTCTTTCATATACACAGGCAAATGGCCCATGATTAAGGATACATCCAAATGGCCCATCATTATAGATATAAAGAATGTGCTTCCCAGATCAGTTTTTGTTTGTGAAATAGAAATATTCTTTTCTACTGCCTGTTGGGTTGGTTGGATTTTCTATGTAAAGAGTGGAAATACATGGGGCGCATGTGTCTTTTACAGTAATAGCATGATTAACATTTACTCTTTATCTTTGCACTAATGTATACTACATGGAAAGAGCAATAAATCAAAATGAATTTATCCACACTCTCCCTATTGCAATTGTTTTATTTTTTTCAGATCCTGAACACATCCAATGTGTCTCAGGCTGTCACGCTGTTTTATGTGGTGAGAAATGAAAGTACAGTCTTAAATGGCACCGTTTCAAGCAACCTTCTTAATCAGCTTTCAGCAGAACTGGTGGGATTCTATCTTACTTTCCCACCATTAACTATTGCTGAAGGTAAGTCTTCTTTATATTACTCCATATTTTATTGTTCCATTTTTTATTTTATTAAAAAAAAGTTAAAATACAAATTCAAAAAACTTCAAAAGTTTATAAAAAAACACAAAACAAACAAAATATTAAAATACATTGAAAACCCCCACAACACATATACACATATTATCCTCCCTAGTTGAGTACAGATTAATATATTACAACAGCATTAGTTTCTCACCCCTTGTGAAACAGCCCCCCCCCCAATGTTTAAACTATTCTTACTTTGTTATAAACTTTGAGTTGGATCCCTTTCTGTTCATTTGTTGATGGAATAAATTTTTCTTACTCTTTCAACTTTATATACATCAAGAAGTGTTTTATCTTAAACTTGGCACTGAGGAAGAATCTTTCAGAAATTATGTTTCTTTTTATTGTATTGCAGCCCTCTCCTGTTCTTTCACATAACTACTTTTTTTTTGCTTTTTTGCTATGTTGTCTCATAAATCTGAAGAGCATACAAGGTTCACGATTTCCCTTCTGTAAATATCAATCTAAAAAGAGCTTATTAATTTGCTACTGCATAATTGTAATTTATTGGTAAAGGCACGGAACATTTTCATACTGTCATTTCCCTTTAGGCTATAAAATCTCCTTCATACATGATTTAAAAAGTCATAAATAGAATAAAATTGCTACAATGAAATATACTTTTGATAATTGATTGCTCAGAAAAATATGTCTCTTCTTACATGGCATATGTGAATGTTGGCACATCAGTATACATGTCTTTTAAATTAAAATGCTGTTAATGTTGCATTAATGTATTAATGAATGAATTAGCATTTATTTTGGACATATTATCTCTATAGATATGTATCCTTACATACAGTTATGGGTCTGTTGTCTGTGCACATCAGCTTTAACCAATCCAGTTTGCAGCTTTTATCTTTCCCAGCATGGCCAAATGATGTGGGTGGTACCAATTTGGGAAACAGTTACTTATTGCATGTTGTTTATGTATTATAATCTTCCCCCAATCTTGAAGGGCTCTTTGTGGTTTAGAACAACCACAGAATAAATCATACCTCAGGGAAGATGCTCTCATTCAGTCAATCAGGGATGAAAGCTCATCAAAGGAACAATACAATTTTAATTTCTTAATAGAATATTGACAAGCTTCATACATAAAGAGTTTTGAAATGAGCTGCTGCAGAGGAGGCTTGTTGCTTAGTCTAAATAGCATCCCCTTGTTTAGCAACTTCAATCCATTCCTTAAACCAAAAGAAAAACATTATTAATCAAAATGATTGCTAAGGGAACAGGCTCCTCCGAGGGAGAGAGACAAATACTGTAATGATCTCTGGTTGTTGCTGCCTGACATTTTCTTTCTTTCCCCCTCTTTTTTTTTTGCCCCTCCCAGTGTATAGAAATTGCTTAAACAGATGGTTTCTTCCTGAAGCTGCTTTTCCGTGAAATATAGTGCTTCCCTAAATTTTCTAACGTTTCACAATGAAGGTTTTGGTAGTTATGCACACAAAATTTGGTCCTAAAGTTGTGCAAAGGTCAGAAAATATATTTTTTAAATTTACCTTTGTATTTGAGAAGTTATTAAATGAGGTAACCGCTAAACAAAGAGTGGCTGTACCTCATGAACCTTGTGAGGAGGGGGACTTTTAATAGACCTTATCTAGTAGATCTGCCTGGAGGGGAGAGTAAATTCTCGTATGTATGAGCATTCTTCTGACTAATTTTATAATGAATTTTGCCTTTTCAAGGGGTATTTACAAATCATGTTTGGGAAAATAGGCAGGAATATCAGGTTTGCCACCTTGAATTGTATATATAAAAAAGGTGGAATACGATATAGGAGAAATAAATAACTATTGTGAAAAAGTATATTCTGGAGTTTGAGTAAAATAACCTTGAAGGTGTATACATAATTTATAGTTGTCAATCTGGAATGACTATAATGGGGTTCATGAAGACACATGGAGTAGTAGTACCTTGGGACTCCTTATTGTAGTCTAGAATGGGGGTCTTCAAATCTTGTTTTCACAAATCCTCAGCCATTTTTCTCCAGAGTACCCCTCTTATTCACTCATTTTCTAGAGAAGGGTCTTGTGGCAGTCCTGTTCCTTGAATTGTTTGATCTGGCAAGAAGAAAGCATACGATGAAGAAAGAAATACTTCTTTCAAAATAAATAATTTATTTAGGGTGTTTTTTTATAGAATAACTCAGTGAGTGATATTAGTGACCTAGAAGAAATTGGAAGGAAGAACATAAGAAGAAATGAACAATTGCTGTCTCAAGAGATTGATTTTAATCACTATTAATTCAAGAACTAATTGCTCCCTCAGCTGCAGGAACTCTCACATCTTCATAGAGACAAGCTCTCAATGAATGTAATAAGCAATCTATACTACAGCAAATTTTACTAATCGTAACTTGTGCCTAAATTTATAGATGTGGCCCGGTTGCTTCTGTTTTGGGGAAATATATCCCCTCCCTTCCTTGCTTTCAGTTGCTTCTGAAGGAGAAAATTCCAACTCCAAAAGACTCCTTTAAAAAAAAGGCCAACCTGAGAGAAGGAGACTATTTTCCTGATTGCCCTTTGGATATGATTTCCCCTGACTTGTATTGCTTCTTCCCACCACCTGTATGAATAGGATGGCTAACTTTTTTGTAACCCTTTGAACTGGTTTTGAAGTGGATTTTTCCCACCTTCACTATAATCACATTTTAGTTGTCTTTTATTTTTTACAGTTACCCAAAACCTGATTAGCAAATTCTGAAGGGAATTATGACTGTATGCCAGATAGGAGTAGCAATAAATTGCATGCGGGGCTTGATTTCCAAAGAACACCAACCAGTGGTGGGTTGCTCCTGGTTCGCACCGGATCGCACGATCCGGTAGCACTGAGCAGATGACTTCATGCAAACTGGTTCCCTCCCCCCAGCACCAGTGCAATTTTTATTTTTATTTTTATTTATTTTTTGCTAGCTAAAACGGTCCGGCAGAGCTAAGCCTTGAGTAGCCAGCCTCCCCAGCCTTGAGTAGCCAGCCAGGCCTAATTAGGGGAATTCCCAGCCTCCAGTAGCCAGCCTACCTTCTCTGCCTGTCTTTGGAGTTGAAAGGGAAGGCTTGTAGAAGCCTTCCCTTTGGCTTCTAATCCAGGCATTAGAAGCCGAATCCCGAGTGGCTGGCAGGCAGATTCAGATCTGCCTGTCGAAGTGGAAGAGGAATCCATCTCATCAGCCAGCAACTGATTCTGCCTGCCTGCCTGCCTGCCTGCCTGCCTGCCTGGTACGTGGTTGGGTTTTTTTTCCTTATGATTAAAAAATATTTTTAGGGAATATATTTTTTAAATGTTATTG
>JANHFP010003197.1:87282-102359 GCA_032468135.1 Calamaria suluensis
CCACAGAGAAGGCTCTCCTTCTAGGGGTCACCAATCGGCACATGGCTGCCGATGGGACCCCCACCAAGCCCTCCCTGAGGGTGCGAACCGGTCGGGAGGGAATTATCCCCGCCCTTCAGCCGCCTGGCCTCTATTGGTTCACATATGGGGTGTGTGTGTCTGTCTTGTGGAGAATAGGTGGCCTGCCCCCTTGTTTTACTCAGCACGTCGGTATGCACTCGTTCGACATCGCTTCAAAGCGGGGACTATCCAGAAGGGGAGGAGCTAAAAATGTGCATGCCCGGTCCTGATTGGTTCAGTGGAGCAGAATCCATTAACGATTATTGACATCGCACCCTGCCAAGAAAAAGGGTGTTCAGGTAAGACAACACCCATTCTCTTTTTCTTTCAATACAAAACATTCTTAGTTGTTAATATAAAATAGTTAATAACAGTTTATTTTCAACTTTGCCTGCAAAATAGTGAATAACAATGACTGTGGAATTTATAAAATGTAAAAGTGACTTACTAATACTGGGACAAAGGTAAAGATATGTTGCCAGTGTAAGTTCTATGCTTGAATGGAAATATGCACCTGATCCAGCACTACATCTCTATCACTTCTGTAATTTAAAGATTATAATGAGTGGGGAAGGCAATTAAGAATTTAATAGGAAGAATGAAATCAAGCTTGGGATCGGTTGTACTTGTTGATTTCCTTGCTTCCTTGGGATGCTGTCCTAGTGTTTTTCTAACGCAGGAGATAGCTTTTTTCTGCTATCTGTTAAGTAACAGAGCGCATAAAAGGGGTTTAAGATGATGAGTGAACATATCTGCTCATTGTACACATGTATGAACGCCATCATAAAAATGATTGCAACAATCTCCATTAAACACTTATATTTTATCCAACAGACAGAGCCTGAAATGATAGAAGAAACAAATATTGACCGTGTCAATGAATCTCGAAATTATACCAGAGCCCATCAAGCAAAAGGCCATTCAGAGACTTCAACTCTGAGTTCTCAGCCATCTATTGATGAAGTTAGGCAACAGATGCACATGTTACTAGAGGAAGCCTTTAGTTTGGCTTCAGCAGGTCATGGAGGACAGAACAGGCAACAAGACACTTACAATTCTGCACAGAATTTGCCATATTCTGAAGTTGTGACCAGTGCTCCTGGTACCATGTCTCGGCCTAGAGGTGGAATACAGTGGGTGCCAACATATAGACCAGAAGTGTATCAGTACAGTTTACCACGACCTGTAAGTGATCAGTTACATATGATACATAAAGAGCTGTTGTGGGCTTGTTTCATATGTTTTCAAAGAAAATCCATTTGTGTTGGTTGAATATGTATCCATTTCACTGCAGAACCTTTGTATATGCCATATAGTGTTTTACATGCCTTTTAAGAACTTTGTCTTTAAAATCACATTGTATATTTAGTGTAAGGTTATGTGTGTGATCTTGGAGTTACATATTCGTGCAGAATGGATTACCAAACTAGACAATTAACCTGGTATGAGGTTAATAGCATAAATGCAGTAAACGTAAACAGCATTTTTCAAGTTATAGACAATATTGGAAGTTATATGCTTCCTTTCATTGTTCTGGTTCCGCTAACTGAGGCTAGAGTATCAATAATAGCAATAGTACTTATATACCTCTTCACAGTGCTTCACAGCCCTCTAAGTGGTTTACAGAGTCAGCATATTGCCTGCAACATTCTGGATCTTCATTTTATGGACCTTGGAATGATGGAAGGCTAACTCAACCTTGTGCTGGTAAAACTCAAATTGCCAAAACTCAAAACTGCCTGCAGTGAGCAAAAGAAGACGACTTCAATTCTGCATTTTAACCACTGAGCCACCACGGCTTTATCCTGAGTTAGAGGGAACAAGAGGTATAAACTTACAGACTTATTAACAAAAACTCTATACAGTATTACTAGCGGCATGGAGTGGATTCATGAATATATACTAACAGCAAAGAGTCCCGAGACAAAAAAAGTCCATGTTAAATCAATACTATGAAGACAAGACAGTTAAAATTTATGGCTGGAGTGTGCTTTGCGTTCAAGGACGTGAGCTACATGTTCTATCATATGTTTAATTATGTTCAAGAAAATATTGACTTATGAGTAGAATCATAAAATATGTATAATTATGTATTTGAAATAGTTACTGTCTTTCTCCACTCAAAAACAAAAAAGAGGTCATCTTGCGATAGTATTTATGCCATGCCATTAATTTCCCTTACGATAATGAGAAAATAAAAGTTATTTGTTCAAATGTGTGGGATGTGGGTTGGGATGCAGATGATTAGAATTTTTTTAAAAAGAGACAAGAATATTACAAACTAGTGTTTTCTTTGCGATTTTGTATGTGTGACGCACTTTTAAGTATCGCTGTATGGCATAAATTCTAAGGCTCATTAATCCTGAATGATTAGCAATCAAGTCATAGATACACAGTTTTAAACTAGATCTTTTCCTTCTCTGACAAAGGAAGAATGAAAACACTTCAATGTGTCTATTTAAAACTAGGTTGTGAAATTGTAAAATGAACAAAGTTTTTCCAGTTGATTTAAGAAAAAAACGTATTGTTCATATCCTAATAGATAATGTTGCAGTTCAGATCAGTCCTAGTTACAATAATGGTTTATTATTTTTCAGCAATATAAAAGCAGCATTGATCATGCTGGTTTATTTTATTGGGTTTGTTAAATATATGACAATCAGCAATCTTGTCAGATGACTTGAAATTACTCTAACAGATATCAATATTGTTTCCTTCTACGTACCATTGATTTAATTTATTCATGTCTAATTTTCAGGTTCCAGTTATTAGGCAACATGATTTAAGACTTGCTTACTGGATATGTGTATTGAAATCAGTTCATCCTACATCCATACAACAATTTATTCTTATATCAGTGTATGCTTGCTAGCAATCAAAAAATAAATGCTTATTGTGATCTCTTGTTTCTTCAATTGGAACAACTTGTACAAAAAGCTATTAACCAAAAAAAGGATATAATATGAATAAATATTAAGAACATTTATGCTATAAAATTTGGCATAAGAAAAACAGAAGTGCAAAAGAGGAGTGAATACTCATTTACTCTTGAGTTGCTGTGAGCAATTTAAAACAAATATAACTTACTCCTAATGTTTCATGGGTTTTCCCAATGAAGCTTAATTTGAGATTTAACTTTTGACAAATAAAGAGAATGAAAAAGGGGGATCCCTAAATTGAACTATAATTCATTTTTATATATGTTAAATGTTCTTACCTTGAAAAAAATATTGACTCTTGCTAAAATTATATATATTTTTTACAAAATTAATAAATGAGAACTTTTGAGCATATTGAAATACTTTTTTAATTATTTGAAGAAATTTTTAATGATTAGGCTTTTCAGACCACTACCTTTGAATAGAATCTACTGTGGGGTTCAATCAGACAAGCTTCTATGATTATTTTAATAATGGAGATTTTTTTTTGAGAAAACGTCTCTGGTTTCTTCCCAGGCATACAGGTTTTCTCCACTCCCTGAAATGGTGATGGGCTCTCCACCTCCTCCTGTGCCTCCCAGAACAGGACCTGTTGCTATAACGTCTCTTAGGAGGTACTACAGAAATTTCTAATTTTCTCATTAATTAATACTGAAGCTCAACTATGCTACTGTGGCAATCTAGGGCCTTATATTTAACATATATTTTTGAAATTCATTCAAATGATATAATTTTCACATGTAATGTTATGATTAAATATTTTAAAACTATATATCTGTGTTTGGATACAAACTTTTTAGGTATGTAAAAATATGCAAAATCTATTCTCCAATATTGTCTCAGCCATGATTTAAATCCTTGATTACAAAGGTATAATCTCAGGGTGACTCTGCTATTAAAAAAAGTGAATAATTAATAGAACACCCTGTTTTTTTCCTGAAACAATGAAGTACATATCAGTGGATAATTTAGTATTTTTGAGGGGGAGGGGTAGCAATCAAGAAAAATTTAGAACATTTTTACTATATTTTTATTTATGTAAATTGGGTAATCATAATAAATGTAGTCAGGTTTTAACATACTGTTAACATACTATAAATATTTAGTGCACAATTTTCTGTTAATATTTGTTGTGGATAATGCCCTTTAAATTTTATATTCTCAGATCAAATTAACTTAATAATGTACCTCATGCATGAGTAGTTGATTGCTGTTGTGTTATTCAGTTAAGCCTTACAAATTACTTGGTCTGACAAACTGCTTTAAAAAAAAGCAAAAAAAACCACCTTGGGAATATACTGCAAAGCCACCACATAGTATGAATGATGTATTTCCACAGTGCATTGGGGTAAGAATACAGAAGCAGCTGAGTTATCCTCATTGGCTGTCAGTGATGTCATCATAGTTGTGCAAAACTATCAATGAGAGCTGGCAGCCAGCCTCATCATTCATTGTCAGATAGAACGAAAATAAGAGTAAGCTTAGCATACATCTAGCAAATATATAACAAAGATATGCCATTATTAACATTCATGTTTTCAAATGTTATAATTGCTTACATCAATATAGGTGTTTTCTGGTGTTTACATTGCCACATCAAAATGCAGGACAGGATAAAAGATATATAAATTATTACCTAAAGGACACTTAATTTGAAGCAGTGGTCAGCAAAGCTGATACAATTAGCCATTAGTGAGAAATGTCAAAATGATAATATTTTCTCTATTTTCTTTCACAAACTTTTAAAGAAATCCTGCTGCTCTGGATGGAGTGGTTCTGCTGTTTGATATTTATAGTGCTTAAATGTGCGGCTCCAGAATAAATGGGTTCTAGACTTTGACCAAGGTATATTTGACATTGACATAACTAATGTTTCCAATATGTATTGTACAGGTCAACCTCTGATATTGGCAGCAAGACAAGAGTATCAGAGTCCAGTGGGACTGAACAGATACAGCCACATGATCATGTCCCTTTTGTCCCAGTATCAAAAGCCCCAGTAACTGTGTCTCCATTGGATCAATCAGCTTTGAATTACTCAGGTGAAAAACGCATGCGGTACAAACAGAGACCACACCTAAGTCTGTATGGCATAGAGACAAGTGTATGAGATCTAACAAATACTCTTGTTTAAAACTGTGTTAATGGTTCTCTTGAAGGCTTGAGGAGGAGGATTGATAAAAAGGATCCCCACACATACCTTCATTTATCACACGGAGTATATTTCTAACACATAGGAGAGGAATGGAGAGAAAGGATACGGTCTCTCTATTTGAAGCACCTGGAATTAGCACCTTTTTAAGACAGGACCTTGGAACTGCTACTGTGTTATAGGACAGAATACAGATGGACGACTAATGCAGTCCCCCCCCCTCTTTGCTGTGATTACTTTTGAGCTGAATGCATGTGTGTAGATTCCAAAGCCAGTAACTTTTTAAAAAAAAGTTAGGGGAAATTGCTGTTCTCGGCATAGTGTATTGAAGCCAATCTGAACTGATGGTAAATGTCATGTGGCTGTTTCCTGGTGTCTACAGCTTCCAAGCTCTAGGTCTTTGCAAAGTGTTTATTTGGTGATGGTATTCTAATTGGTAGTCAAGAAGCTTCCGATATGGCAAATTTATTCTGATTAACTCCATTTGTCATTAATAAGATGAATATGATTATAGATGCAGCTGTATTTGCCACAAGGATCTTCAGCAGATGATAGTACGGTAACACATGAAACCTCCTCATGCTGAGTTAAATCAGTTCACCTGTCTCCAGGTATGATTGGCAGCAGCTCTCCGGGATTTCAGACATCTTTTTCATACTGCCTGATACCCTTTAATTGAAGCCAGTAATGACTAATCCTGAAACATGCAATGGAATAGTAGTTATATTATTATTTGCAGAAGAATTTGGGAGAATGAGAAGATTAGTGGTTATATTCTACCGTTGACTTGTACCTCAAGACATTTCTTTGATTTCAGTAGAATTATTAACCAACTGATCAAAATAATTCTTAGTTTAAAAACAGAGCAGAAGACTGCAGTCTATCAGATACTTTGGATTTATACACCCTAAATGTTTGTATATGCCTGTGCTTGGATAAGTTGGGAGTATATCTTGTTTTGCATTGTAAAGTTGATCTCTCACTTCATTGGTGTTCCTGATAGTCAATATTGCAACTCATGAGTTAAGACTTTAGAGGAAAATTATTCTGATTGGTCAGTAATTCAGCTAACAAAAATGTAGTGTTTTCAAAGAAAGAATAGTTGTATTGCTAGTTTGTTTAATGTGTTTACTCGAATAATAAAGAGATTTAGAAGAAGCAGATTTTTTTAAAAGGGTGCTGCTACTAAATATTTATTCTTGACTGATACAGCCTGTATGATGAAAGGAAGGTAAGCCAATTAGCTGTTTAATCATGTTCAAAAAGTGTGGTGTAGATTTCTTCTTTCTTTTAACTAAATTGCTTTTTTCCCTATCTCAGTCTCATTGGTAGACAAAAAACAGTAAATTATTATCCCCAAAGTTTTGGAACAATTTTCTTGGAAATCTTTCTTGAAAATTCAGCTTTGTAAATTAGATAATAGCTTTTAAAATAAAAGCATGTTCCTACTCTCAATGACCAATTTAAATAAATAAAAATAAAATAAAATATGAATGGAAAAAGTGTGTAGGGAGAACAGCTAACTTGCTTATTGATTAAACAGTATTACTTGATGCCACAATTTTTCTTATGATTTTCCTCCTTTGCATTTTGTGGTTTAATACATAGTATTTTGAGATACCATGGGTGCCAATCCAAATATAGGCTGTGGCTGTTGTATGCGATTTCCAAATTCTTTTGCCCCGGATCGGGGATGTCCAACTCCCAGAATTCCCCAGGGCTGGCTGGGGAATTCTGGGAGTTGAGATCCATGAGTCTAAAAGTTGCCAGAGTTGGACACCCCTGCCCTGTCTTTTATCTGCTATTGTAATATTTGCCCTTCCCCCCTTCTCAAAGAAAATAACAATACTTCTGCTGTTTTTTCTTTAGATTATATTACTAGCAGTAAATGTCAGTGGGATGAAATTGCATCTCTAGCCATTAATCTGATTTCCACAATAAAAATAGTCAACAATGTATTATGAAGTTTAGTGGACTATACATTTCTGTTCTACTGATTAGATGTATCATTACTTAAAATTTCTTGAAGTTTTTATTAAAGAGGAGGAATTGACTTCTCTTAATTGTTAACATTTGGAAAATCTTAAGAGCGATGACACTGGCTGAATGAACTGCTGGATGTGACAAATGTTTTTCTTTGTTTTTTAAATCTGGAAACATAAAAATGAGTGCTACTATAATGTTTCCTATATATGGAATATATTTTTAAAAATCTAACTTAATAGTCTTTGTAAGATCAGCATGTAATAATAATGCATCAACAGGTAATAGCTTTTTCTTAAACAGATGTACCCTAAAAGTACAACATAAATAAAAGCAGCTTAGGCCACACTTTTAGGTGTGCTTACATGGAACCAATGAGTATAATTATATATACAAGCATTAGATACTTGTATAGCATTATGGTTATACTAAATATAATTATACTTGGTATAATATAGTATTATATTTATACGAAGTATACTTTCATGGAAAGCAATGGAACATACAATGTTCAATGATTGGGAAAAGTTCTCTCTGTCTCTGTCTCTCTCTGTCTCTGTCTGTCTGTCTCTCTCTCTCTCCATCTTTAAAAACAAAGGGCTTGAAAGAAGTTTCACTATATTGCCTTAGGTTATGATCCAGTGGCGCATTGCGGAATTTTACTTAACTTTAGGCATGTAAATAGTCTCCGTGGGGCCATTCGGCACAGTTTGCATGTTATCAAGAGATGCTTAATGCTTGTGTGCTCTTTTACTCATAGGTCTCATTAGCTTTGAAACCTTTTTTTCTTTATTGAAATAGTCAATCGTCAGTTATAGTGCTTCTGGGCAGTCTTCTGCCACAGATAGCATGTCATAGGCTGCTTCTGAAAAATACTCCTTTGATGAACATTTCTGGAATTGATCTGTAATGGGATTGCACAAAATTGTTACAGATTATTCACCCTCTGTAGTTTCCTAGCACAGTGATTTTAACCTACATTTTAGGATATGTCACTTTATCCTAACCTCTGAAATAGTTTATCCATTCAGAACCTCTGAAATAATTTATTTGTTCAGCTCCTCCTTTTATTCTAGCTACTTTATTCTCAGATCTATTTTTTTTGTCTGAAAGCAAGGGGACTCAACCCAGAATATTCCTCTTTGAATGTCACGCAATATTTTGGAAACCATGTACTAATAATTTATTGGTTTTGGTTTGTTTTTAAAAATAAGATAGAATAATGCCTATTACATGCTTGTTTAAGTATTTAAATGTTGGTCAGTTTAGAATTTCAAGAGTGATACTTCAAAATGGATATTTTTGATGCAGAGGTATCTGTGTGTGACTCATTAGTAAAGTATTATTGCTATGATATATTTATATATTATCAATAGTGTGTTGATAATAGAACACGTTGAGATTTTTGGGCCCTCTGGAAAAGATGGAATGTAAGATATTGTCACTAAAATAGAATGCTGACATCTATAGTTTTATGGAAGAAAATAATAATATGAACCAATTTCATTTGGTTCTACTGAAATCAGAAAACTTAAGTTATTGCTACTATGCACTATTTGAGTTTAGTGAGCATACTCGCTAAATAAATTTGACTCTAGCTCCATAATTAAAGCTCAGATTTAATCAAGAATGTGCATTAATTTTGCCTCGTATTTAACTGAGATGGGAACATTATTGTTGACATATGGACATTTGAAAAATCTTTAATTATACAGGTCATCATTTAGTGACCACAACTGGCACTGGCAACTCTGTTGTTAAGTGAAGTGGTCACTAAGTCAAACTGTGACTGTGCTTATGATCTTACTTCAACCTTCTTTTGCTTTACAGGATTTGTTGTAAAGTTATTTTTTTAATCACCACTAGGTGATAACTAGGAATGATTGTTAAATTGGGGGGATGCTAAATGAGGACTACCTGAATTGAGTTTTGCCACTTTTCTTAGGAATAAATATGTTAAAGAATTGTGTAGATATTTTAGCATTTCTCCATGTTTGCAAAAATATTCTGGCTTCTTATTTTCTAGGAATACATTAGTGTTGATTTATGAAAACTAATGAATGAATAAGATTAATATGCCCTAAGAATAAGGGGCTGATTTTGAGAATCCCAGAGATATTTTAATCTGCCTTTTGTTTGAATGCTAGTCATCTCGCTTTACTTTTTCAAAAAAAGCAGAACATAGAAAAGGAGATAGAGTAAGCCAAAGAAATTAATTTCATGAGATAAAAAAGAAAATGCAAGTAATTAATTCACTATAAGTCTGCATAACTTTTGATCTTTGTAAAACAATTCTTGCTTCCACCACACCCCACATTGACTTCTGTTGTTTAGGTCAATAACATCAAAATGGATAAAATAGAGTGGGCATCAGAATTTCATTTTTAATGTGTGCCAGAGTATACACAGAAAAAGTGACAATAAAGGTTGTCTAATCTCTTAATTGTAAATTCAATCACTTTTAGTTTTCAACAACATTTTTCTTTTGCTATGAAATCTTTGCAGCTTAAATATGGCTTAATTAAAAGTTATTCTATATTAGAAGTTAACAGGGATGGGGTGGTTGAAAGATATTTGGACAATATTTCTATTTTAACCTACTTGGTCATGTTTCAAAAGGTGGCATGTACATTTTCATATACAGTACATCAATTTGTAATCCCAAGGTAGATCTCAGCTTCTTTCTTTAGAAAAAAAAGACAGAAAGAAACACTACAGGACTGCATGTGGCTTTCAAGAAGTCATGGAGCTGTGAAGTTCGGAGGAATTATTCCAATCTAGAATCTCATCCCATTAGATTCCATTAGCTTCTGACACAGATAAATAGTTTCTGTGTTTATCCAGCAGATAAATAGGTAGATGGTTTCATTTATAACTGGAATGTGCAAGGATATATGAATACTTTCATCTGATCAAGTCATCGTATCTTCTTGAAATCACCAATAATAACAAGAACATGCAGACTAAAATAAAGATAAGCAGGTTAACTGGCATTACTAACTACAAGAAATAATTTGGGATTCTCTAACCATTTTGACTACCTCAGAAAAGAGAATGCGGAACAATAACAAAATACATCTTGATCTCTAATCCTACTAGTAAATGCTGAGTGAATAAATGATAATTGAGCCATATATTCTGTATTAAATTAAATAGGTAAAATATATCGTGAAATTGGCCTAGGAATTAGAACTGCTTTCTCTACAGTCATGCTTCTTAGGTGCTTTTACAGGGAATCATAACTAAAAGGGATTTAAAATGTTAGCTTAAAATTCCCAAAGTACAAGCAACTTTCAATTTTCTGTAGGAGATTATATATAGGAAACTATATATAGGAGATTATATTAACAACTTTACAGTTTTAAAATGCCTGCTGCTGCTACTACTACTACTACTACTACCCACCAGTATTTTAAGATTTCTGCTTGGCCACATGAGTCTGGTTTAAGTGGTTTGCACCAGAGGTCTCCAACCTTGGCAGCTTTAAGACTTGTGGACTTCAACTCCCAGAATGCCAAGGTTGGAGACCTCTGGTCTGCACAATCGTGATCACAGTTCTTCCCTTTTTCAGGAGAAAAAGTTTGAAATGTACGTTACATATTTCTATTAATGGTGACTTTTATACGGGTTCTAATTCTGAGTGATCTTTTCATATTTACACTAGAGCAGTGATCCTTTCCCTGTTTCTTTTATTTGTTTAACTTGAGGGTAGAATAAATGCTCACTGCTGCTCTTCTACTCAAGATCAGAATGGTGGAGAAGACATAGAAAAGTTTCCATTCCCCCTCTCCTTACCCTCTAATGGATTAAAGGTTAATTCTGCTCTATTTGTGTTGGTTTGCCGCCTCCTAGTTCTGGGGGATGCATATTTGTAATTGTGACTACTCAAGGGAAAATTACAATAGCTCCAGCAGGAAAGCAGATCCTCACTAACCTTATCCTGGATTTAATGTTACAAGCCATCTTTGTGATTGTAAAGTGTGGTGTAAATATACAGCTGTGGTATAAATATTGGTACTGGAAATGCCTTTAAGCAGTAAAATATTTTCTAATTTCATAATTTACTTATGTTAAATCTAATCATTCCAACCTATGGATTCAAGGGACTTTGTTTGTAATATGATGTCTCTGTTTTGTTATTATTATTATGACTATTATTATTACTACTATTATTATATTGGAATGGCTCTTTTTAGAATTGTTGTTGAGGCCCATAAGGTTAAATACACCATGTGCTATATTGATTCAGGGGTGTATTCATCGACAGAAGAAATAATTTCCTGAAACCTTTCAAATTCAGAATTTAAGGTCTCACCTCAGAGAGATCTTCAGAGACATAACTCAAGGAACATATGGTATGGGGCTAAGTTCTAATATTCTGTCCCAAATGAAGGTTGTTTGCTTGGTATATTTGGTTTCTTTTATAACTTGTAAACCCATAAGCAACATTTGCGCAAACGTGAGAAGCCCATTGTAGACAAAGAAGGCTGGAAAACTATGTTGTAAATTGAAATGGAAAAATGGAACTTTGTCTTATTAAAATACATTGTTTCTGTTTAACATTCCACATGTGTGAAGTCTTTTGTTTTGAGATACTCAAACGTATTTGTCAGTAAGACACAAAAAGAGCAGTTTTATTTAATAAATAGGCTCTTGCAAAGGAAATAGCAGCTAACGACAATAATGTAACAATCATGGCAGGTGTTAAGTGATATTAACAACTGGTTGAATTGTGATCTGTATAAATTCCTAAGTAAACATTAAATGGAGGTAAGAGACATAAGGCACACAAGTTGAACTACTCAGCAGGGGATCTTATGAGAAACACATTGGCATTAAGACATTTTGCATAGATGCTATGATGAACTAAAGAAAGAAGGAAAATAAAAGTATAGTATTCATAATTATGATAGTGAATTTACAACTTAAATGATGGAGTAATTCTTGAGTCCTTCACTTGATGAGTTTTCACAGAAAGGTTACAATAAATTTTACTCAAATTCTATAATATGTAAAACTGAAATATAATTCCAAAAGAGATGTATTACGCATAGTAAAGATAGTTGTAGCAAAATTAGCATATGGAGACAGTTTCAAAATTAACATTGCTCTGGAGATATTTTTCTTAGGAAGAAAACTGTAGACCATTTTATGTTCAAATAAGAATAAGTTCCATTGAATTCAGTTAGTTTATATGGATAATATTAGGCTCCAAAGGTTTTATCAATAGCAACCACAAAAGATGCTAACAGTATGCCAAAGCAAAAAACAAACTACATTGGACTCAGAAAATAAAATATTAATAGCATAATGCTACTAGCTGTCTCCTGAACATGGCAGAGGTATTTTCATTTCAGCAAAAGAAAAAAGGAAAGAAAACCAGGCTCTATAACGTTTGCATCCTTAATTATTTAAAATTTTGAGTTCTAGAAAAAATGATGAGCTACTTGGAACTTTAAAACCCTAACATGTGAATAATTGATATCTTTGGTCTATAAGAGCAGGGCTTCATGACCAGATGATAACAGTGGGTTCATTTTAAAAAAATTATTTGCAACATTTTTGCTGAGAGCAGTAATTTTATACCAGCAATTTGAGGAGCACGTCCCAGAAGATACCAGTGACAGACACTGAACAATCTATTCATTTGTCAGCTGATGAAGAAGGTTGAGTAAACTCTCCAGGAAGACATTAGAAAGGATCAGGAAACAGCAAGATTGTGACTAAGTGACTATATATTACATATATATCTTACTCAGATTTTTCACTGCAATTGAAAATTTAAAAAACATTAAAAGCTAGGTTATTTGAATTACTTAAAGTCTGACGCACACAACGTAAGACAGTTACATCTGTAATATTATTCCGTTATTCTTTAATAATCCAACAATTTTGCTCAAAATGTGATTTAACACAAAAGAAGAATTTGAAAGATTTTGCAAATGTGCAAAAGCACTGTTACACACAAACATTTCACAAAATTGAAACAGGTGGTCACAGCGCTTTCCAGAAACTCTTAATCCTATTGTGATTGCTCATTGTTCAATAATACTATGTTGAAAATGAACTATGTTGGTGTTTCAGCTAATAATTGTACAAAAGAAGCAACACATATAGAGAAACACTAGAATCTATTTTTTTTCTCATAGCACATATACATTATGTATACTCACAAGTTTTTTTTGAAACATACCCAGGAACATCTCTTTCTACTCTGCATAAATCCAAGAATATGCATCTGCATTGTGCCACTTACTGATGGAAATAATCAATGAAAATCTGGTACAGTATTTCATTTGGACAATGAACAAGTACCTCTACTATTTGCATGAATATAGTGCGGCCGTCTTCACTGTATCACATTGGAATGTCCATGTTGATCTCTCTCTATAGGTGCTGTCTCTTCCACAAAACATGTCACAATAGTCGCAACTTGGCACTAGGTACAGGTGCAGTAATATACATGATCTACTTTTGCAAGAAATTCTCCATCGCCACTTAAACAATGGGACCTTCTATTTGGAACATCTCAGATGTCCTTTAAAATGTTCCTTCTGTGTTTATAAAATGTGTTTCGATGACTTAACTACCTTCCCTATTTTTTGATAGGAAATACAGTTCCAGCAGCGTTTGCCATCCCAGCAGCAAACCGAC
Source organism: Calamaria suluensis (assembly GCA_032468135.1). NCBI lineage: Eukaryota > Metazoa > Chordata > Lepidosauria > Squamata > Calamariidae > Calamaria > Calamaria suluensis. Next base: position 101,071 of record JANHFP010003197.1, read on the forward strand.
CTGGGTTCACAGGTTATTTCATCCCAGCACCAACTGCAGCATACAGAAACCAGGCTTGGATGCCTTATGCTGGAGACCATGATATCCCAGGACAATGGGATGACTCGGTAATTGAGCAGATTTTATTTTACTATTTGCATCTCAGAGTAAACTGGTATATACAGGTAGTCCTCGACTTAACGATCACAATTGAGCCCAACATTTATGTTGCTAAGTGAGACATTTGTTAAGTGAGTTTTGCCTTATTTTATTATCTTTTGCCAATCTCGTTAAATGAATCATTGCAGTTGATAAGCGAATCTGACGTACCCATCGAATTTGCTTGTCAGGTCACAAAAAGTAATCCTGGCACACTGCAACTTTCATAAATGTGAGTCAGTTGTCAACTGTCTGAATTTTGATGATGTGACTATGAGGATGTTGCAATGGTCATAAGGGTAAAAAATGGTCATAAGTCACTCAACAAAGTTATGTTGCAACTTTGAACAGCCACTAAATGAACTACTGTAAGTCAAAGAGTATCTGTATTCCTTTTTTAAAATTCCAATTTTGCTATTATTATTTCAAGAAAAAAAACCCTATAAAAGTACACTAAATACAATTATTGATCGATCTTTTAATTAAATAGCAGATTGAAGATATATTGTGTACATTCTAGTACACAACAAACAACTTAATAATAATAAAAGATATAAGATACTTAATTTCTGGCCAAGAGATAGCTCTACTCAACTATAAAATTATTCAAATATAAAAATAATGTTTAAAAATTGAATTAAAATAAATTTAACACGATTGAATTAGAATACACAATTAAAATGAATGAGAGAAAAAACTAATTGGTAAACAATACACTAAGAATACTATAAATAATGTGTAGACTATGTGACTGATTAAAATACAAAACTCTGGACTCCAAATTTAGGTTTCCGCACAAATGAAAAAAGCTGTCATTGTTTTTCAAAGATTTGCATTCAAATAATAAAAGTAAAGAGAAGAGCACATTCACATATGTAATTGAATGTGATTGATAATTGTTACACAATTGCTCATTGTATTACTAAGCTATCTAGCCATTTCTAGAAGAGAACTTAAAGTATGATGTTACAGTACAACAGGAACATTTCCTAATGGAGGGAGGGAAAAGCTGGCGGGGGAAAGGAGGAGGGGCAGTGCAGGGATCCAGGGGGTTCGGGGCCAAGTGGGGACATCAACATTTCCACCGTGATGGGGAGAGGCAGACATGGCGGAGGCAGAGGGCCATATCAAGTGAAGGGAGCACGACCTCG
>JANHFP010003198.1:21944-33283 GCA_032468135.1 Calamaria suluensis
GCGAGCCGTGATGGGGCCTCCGCGCGGGCGGGGGTGGGGGCAGGCCTTGCTCCTGGGGCCGAAGCCAGCATCTCTCCCTCCCCTCCCTCGCGGCCCTGCAGTGAGCTGCGCCCGGGGAAAAAAGCCCCGGTGATTGGGGTGGGGGCGGGGGCCGTGGCCGAGCCGGCTGCGTCGGAAGAGCCACACTCAAGTGGCTAAAGAGCCACATGCGGCTCGCGAGCCGCACTGTGCCAACCACTGGAATAGGCTATAGCCCGGTAGTGGGCTGCGGCCCAGGGATTGGGGACCCCTGCCTGGCAAAGATATTTTTTGTCTCCCTACACTTTGCTGATACAGTTTGTTCTAGCCAATCTTGTGAAATTACAATTACTTTAAGTTATTTGAAATTATACCAACAGTTAATCAGTGGAACAACTTGCCTCCAGAAGTTGTGAATGCTCCAGTACTGGAAGTATATAAGAAGATGTTGGATAACCATTTGTCTGTAGTGGTGTAGGATTTCCTGCCTTGGCAGTGGGTTGGAATAGAAGACCTCCAAGATCCCTTCCAACTCTATTCTTCTAAATATGTGATTCCCCCTGCCCCCCGCAAACAAATGAGAAGGTTCTATTTAAATCAACATAAAATAGAATAGTTGAAGAGAATAGTATAAGTAAAGTGAGAACTCTTGGAAGAGCAATGTAAGATGATTATATTGCAGGTATTGCAGAAGTCTACAGAAGGAGGCTTCAATTTAACTATTCTTCAAGTGCCTGATGTTCTTCAATACAGTTTCAGATATAATGTTGCTTTTGAGGATGACTTCAAAATGAAATTACTGCATTTTGGGAACCATTCTTTTTCATTAAAAAATAGGTAATATGAACATTTTGAAATATAACTTGTAAATTAATTCAATAGTAGCTAGAAGAGTGATGGCTAACCTTTTTGCCATCGAGTGCCAAAAGCAGGGGAAACGCGGCAGGGGGGTATCACCTGCGTGCCCATGCCCATAATTCTATGTACTCCACCGATTACTTTTTCCCTGTGCTCACGTGCCCACCAGTACACCTCCGTGTGCCATCTGTGGCACGCGTGCCATAGGTTCACCATCACAGAACTAGATAAAAAACTAACATGCAATTCTAAAATAATTGTATCACTATTAATTGTGATACAATCACTAACAATTGTGGACCTATTGTATGATTTTGTTCTCCTATCATGTCACTGGGTTGTATAAATTAAAGTTGACTGCTCTGTCTCACCAAAAATCAACCCTAGCAGAAGCAAGAACACCACTGACCCATGAAACATCATGAATGAGTCAGCATTAATTTTAACTATTACATCCTAGAGATTCCTAGATAGGGATTTGAGTGTATTTCAGCTTCATCCAAGTCTGTTAAAAGCACCTTTTGAAAAGGAAAATGCAGGCACTAAAAGGAAAGAAAAGTATTATTTTATCACCCTCAAATCTTCCCAGCTCAGTAGATGTAGAATTATAGAACACCTATAGATTCTCTGCAGTACTTCTGCACGAGGAGACAAAATTTTGCGGAGAACAAGAAAAGAAAATTCCAAACCCAGCAATAATGGAATAAATTGCTACATTAGCTACATTAGGTCCAACCTATAGCAGTAATTGACAATATATCTGCAATATGGTCATCCATAGCGGAACATAAAAATGTAATCAGTGTCCTGCCAGATCGTACCCCATCTAATCCAGCAGTTATCTCATTGTACCCAACCAGTTATAGAAGAAAGCCTAATAGTCTCCCAGCATCTAGCCTTCAGTGGAATGATAGCCAAATTTGGCTCTAGATTTTGCCTCAGTTTACATTCCTAGTGAGCAACCAAGGAGGTAAAAGCAATTTATAGGGATACCCCAATAAAGTGGGATCTCCCTATGAAAAGGGACAACCTCGAGATCCATCTTGCATTCCTTTTTATAGTTAACACAACAAACAAAATACAAGAGGAAAGTTGATTTGACAGGATAAAAGTTACATATTTGCACCCCATAGTATCACACATATTGCCACTGTCGTCAATGAGGTCTGTCTCACAAGGGGCATAAATTTAATGAAAAATGTTATTTCAGTGTTCAATTTCACTGAGTAACCTCTGATTCTAGTATTTTGGGAAAGGGAAAATAGTTTCTCCTGCCACCATGTGCAAATTTTACACCTCAATCCTATCCCTTCTCATTCATTACTTTGCCTAAAAAACAGTTCAATGGAGGGAAATTCTTCCTTGGAGGGAAGCTTTTCCAACTCCACACAATATTCCAGATGTAGTTGCATGATTGATAGAGACATAGAGCTCTGTATTTTAAGGACATCATGAATCATCATTAGTTCATTCATGTTACTCTGAATTATTTTTTAAAACGCCTTTATTAGAGAATGAAAGCAATTTACCTACTTTTGTAATTCATGTGTATTTATTACTATTTTGCTTAGAGCGTCATCTAAGCATTGGAACCTAGGCTTATTTGAAGATTTCAGTCTCTGGATTTTGTTTATTTTCTCATTGCTAGTATTTATTTAGTTTAGTTGTTTATGTTAGCATATGCTTTGTAATTTATGACAGGCTTACAACCCAAGAACTAGATTTGAATATACATGAGTAAATTAGATTCCTTAATGAAGATATTTTAAATAGAATCAACATATTTTATATTAGTTACTGAAAAAGTATTTATAGAATCCTACTTAACATAGCATGAAATATGTTTTATTTATTAATGATATTCTAAATATGGTTGTATTCAACTAAAGGATATTTATCAATAAATTTAACATTTGAATCAATGTATTTAATGTGAATGTTGATTTGGCAAGAATTTTAAATAGGTTTTATATTCCATTGCTATTCTAATTATTTTAATTGGCAACTGCAATTTAATTGGGACTGGTTTGCTTTGATTCGTGAATTAATCATGAACAGCACCTTGGAATCTCTGCCATCTTTAGTCTGTGATTGGTGCAGCCCTCTGTTTTATGTGTCTAGAGAACCCCAAATCTGTTGCAAAACACTCTTGCAACCTAGTTCTACTAGAATAGCACGGAATGGTACAGGCCAAGATTGAAGGATACTGAGAGATCTATACTGAGGGAGTGAGAACTGGAATAAGCCCTGGAAATTGTGAGTGTACTTCAAGGTAATATTTTCTAAATTTTGCTGTTTTAGTAGCACTAAATTCATAAGTGCTTTGCCATTTTTATTTATATTCATTCACCAGTGTTACCAGGATAATGTTTCCAATACAGAAGTTGAGAATGTATAGACACACTGCCTTTCCAGTTCTCTAAAATACAGGCAGGAAAATCACTGACTAGTTTTCATCTTCTGTGTTTTTTTGATGCAGGAAAAGCTGTGTTTCTAGCCAGAGACAAACACCATCTGGCAGACCTGAGCCATCTAATTCGTCATGAAGCCCCTTATCTATTCCAGAAATATGTCCAGGAGTCTCATGGAAAAGATGTGCGCGTCATCGTGGTGGGAGGCCGTGTCGTGGGCACTATGCTTCGTTGCTCAACAGATGGTAGAATGCAGAGCAATTGCTCGCTTGGTAAGAATGAAAATGTGTTTGAATTTACTCTATATGCTCAATTTTTAAATTCTAATTTAAGGAATATGGTACATTGTTCATAGACAGTACTATCTTAAATATAAAGATTATTTTGAAAGAAGCAAATAGAATAAACTTTGATTTAATGAACTAAATCACTAGGGAAATCACTATCTAACCCTAAGCTTGCCATATACACTAAATAGCAAATTGGATTTTTCAAGTTCTAAAACATACTTCTACATACAAAAACTAATAACATCAAACACATTTTGATGAGAACCATTGGTTATTATATGAATTGTCTCACCAAACAACACATTTTTGCTTGTTGTTTGGGGAAAAGTCCTGAAAGTTGATCAAAATTTAGATCTAGCAGCCTCTTATCCATTAAATTTAAGTCCACTAAATTAAATAATTGCTGTATAATATTTATATTTGTATAGGTTGCCTTTACATTTACATTTTTTCTGTAATTTCCTTTTGGATCATTCTCCCAATCAGTTAAGGAGTAGATAGGCCATTTTATGTGCCAAGCCAACGTCATGCAATTTCACATGGCATAATCTCCAGAACCATTTTTAATACCAACATCCCACAATATTAAATCAATCTCACCTCAAAGTCTTAACATCTTTTAACTTTCTCTACCCTGATCATGAGGTTTTGTATAAGTACCAACCAGGCTATCCATGCCCTGACACCTGCCTCATGCCCATGTGTAGCATTAGGCAATGTGGCTGCTGGCCCACTTCTGCGTGCTCGCAGCCGCAATGGAACAGGAAGCAAAGTGGGGTGTTGGTGCTGCAGCCGTGAGGCAAGGCAAGTTTTGGGATGTGGATGACTTGGCTGCAGGGGCCCTGAGGAAGGCTGGTGCAGAGAACATGAAGCAGCACCACCCTCCCGCCTCGCCTTGTGGTCGCAGCACCGGGAAATCACTTGGCCTCCTGTTCCGTTGCAGCTGCAAGCAAACAGAAGAAGTGGGCTGACAGCCACACAGGGTTTTGCTGAAGCTGCTGCTGCGAGGTGAGGCAAATGTAGGGGTGTATGTGGCTTGGCTGGAGGGGCTCTGAGGTAAGCCAGTGCGGGGGCATGGGGCAGCTCCATCCCGTCTTCTTTGTGATGGTGGCACTGGCGCACCTCATGGTCTCCTGCCCCACTATGAACAATCAGAAGTGGGCCTCCCATACATTGGGGAAAAAATAAGACACTCCCTGAAAATAACCCCTAGTGCTTATTTTGGGCCCAAAAGAAAATAAGAGCTGGTCTTATTTTCAGGGAAACACAGTATATTGAGACTGCTACTATTAGTAATTTTAAAAACTGTTTTTTAAAATTGGTTTATGTGGGTAGTACAAGTGCCTTGGTATCTGGGGATGCCACACTATCTTTGTACTAGTAATGGTTAGTCATTTCTTCTATCTGGAAATTGACATTCTGAAATGGCCCATATTCTGGATCAGTTCTCTTTGTGGGCCTTGTCTTCAAGGGTAATACTATTTCATCAGCTTTTATAAGTGTTCTATATTCCTATTTTATTTCATTCAGTTCTTTATTTAAGCTCTCTGATATGAGAGTGGGGAACAAATGGATGGTGAAACACAGGTAAGCCTAACTAATTGTGAATTAGTTAAATAAATGGTATGATTGAAAATGAAGATAAATAAAGAACATATATTAGCCTCTTGGTTACCTTCTTATTCACCCATCAAAGTTTTTCTAGAGTGCATTTAGTTTTAACACTAGCAAATAGATTCCTTTTTTATTTAAAATGGAAATCCTCAAAAAATTGCTTAAAAGCTAGTCTCAATACCATAATAAACATTAAAGTATTATAGCACTCTGGCTCATGTAGGTTTATTGATTGAGAATTTGAGTTGGGATACTATTGTACTCTGATTTAGCTTTCTTCCTGTTACTAGGTGGTATAGGTATGATGTGCTCACTCAGTGAACAAGGGAAACAACTGGCAATCCAAGTTTCTAACATCTTGGGGATGGATATCTGTGGCATCGACCTCCTAATGAAGGATGATGGCTCGTTCTGCGTCTGTGAGGCCAATGCAAATGTAGGTTTCATTGCCTTTGACAAGGCTTGCAATCTAGATGTAGCTGGTATCATAGCGGACTATGCCGCTTCCCTGCTTCCTCCCGGTCGCTTGACACGACGCATGTCCTTGCTCTCTGTGGTATCCACGGCTAGCGAGACTAGCGAGCCAGAGCTGGGACCTCCAGCTAGTGCCACTGTCGACAATATGAGTGCTAGCTCCAGCTCTGTCGACAGCGACCCTGAAACCACAGAGAGAGAGTTGCTCACCAAGCTCCCGGGGGGGATATTCAATATGAACCAGCTAATAGCCAATGAGATTAAGCTCCTAGTGGAGTGATGCCACATGTAAATAACTATGACCAACTTTCTTGTAAATTTTTTTAAAATACAACCAACTGGTAGTGCTGTTTATTGGAAGCAGCTTATAGAGGTGAGGTGAGGTGAGGGTTTTAACTTGGGGCTTAGAATCAAAACATGCATGTTCTGTGAATGCTGCTTTCCTATTAATCTTACAGAACATATGTTATTTTTAACAACTATTTTTCATTTGATAATATTTTGTTTAATACTGCATTGGGAAGTGGAGGAAAAGAACTGGATAAGAACTGTTTTTGATAGGGATGCCATTATGATCTTTGAACTGATATGAAAATGTTTCATCTTCATTTATGGTATTTGTAATTTGAAAAGTTAATGCTCCAAAAGCACCTGTGAACTAATACTTTGCCAACCATCCCCTCACCTCATTGGAGCGCATTCCTATTAGTTATTATATGCCTTTTGCTTTATGTCCTATAGGAGTGGAGAGAAATTAGAACAGCCATTTTTTATTTCATTCAAAAGTTCTAAATATCAGCATTTCTATCTATTATCAATAAGATCTGTAAAATTGTATCCCTGGCAACAGTCCACAGTGGCCTCTGAAATTCTAGCCTATAAGCAGTTTTACAGGGTGCAACATTGATTACTTCAGCATGATCTTTTGAAATAAACCTGCAACTTCTGCCATTTCTGTATTGACAGATATCCACATGCTTAGATTTAAAATCAAATTCATTTTCCTTGGGAGGAAAAAATACTATGTATCTGGATTTTAAAAATAATTTTAAAGCCTTGCTTTAGGTCAGGACGGGGAGAAGCTGTGTGTAAAATTCAGTTTGGACCATTGATGGCAGAAGTGGCATGTTTTCTTTTGCACAAGAACTGAGATAAACAGCACTGTTAACTTTTGGTGTACAAAATAATGTTTAATCCAATGTGAAAAAGAATAACACTAGTTTAAAACAAATGTGCATTGACTTGTATTTGTTAGTGTTTTAGTCCTTTTTGCAAGATATCTGCTGTGTTAATGTTTCATTTTTAATACATACTCGTCCAACACTTCCTTCTTCATTTCTACATCTTTAACAGGGGCCCAATTTGAAAAATACCTGTACTACTCAATATCACCACTAATAGTAACAAACTTATACAAAAAAATGATGCCTAGAAAATATGGGAGGGGTGTGGAGGAGGGTTGAAAATTACATTTTGTAAATTTAATGTGTCACTATTATTGATAGAAGGCATTAAAATCTAAAGTGGCCTGATTTACAAAGGATAAATCCTGAAAGAAACAAACAGGTTTTGGTTTTGGGAAACACTTTGCCAGTAAGGCCCAGCCAGAATGGGAATATGATTTAAGGCCGCCAGTGTGTGGATCTCAGGCCCCTTTGTATGTGTCTGTATTTTGCTTTGTTTTTGTCATTAATTTTTTGTCTGTCCAGTTCGTCAGTCTTTTTTCCAGAATGCCTGATGATCTCCTCTCCCAGTCCATCCCTGATACTTCTGGCTGTGCATTTTCTTATTAAATTTGGTAAAAGAACCAAAACAGCAGCTTTGGGTCTGTTTTAATGGCCTCATCTTCCTCCTCCTCCTCACCCATTTCTCACTCATTTATTTACTTTGGGTATATACCATATTGAAGTTATGGAAAAATGTAAATAAAATCCTGTTATTTAAAAACAGCCGTCTGCAACACAACACAGTAGGATATTTGTAACAGCAAGTTGGCTTATGAAAGGGTTTTGGAGGATGGACAGCTTCTGTGTATAGGGTTGTTTTGTCTCAATGCTTCAGAACAACAATGTACCCTCCAGGGCTCTGATATTCATTCTACTTGGCAAGTTCACCACTCAGCTGTTTTAACTTTCACTTCGGTATTAAACATCACTTGTGAACACTTTACAGAGACACTGGTAATAAATAGAAAACTATTGGTTTGCTTTCATGAAGGTTAATTATGCCTATTAGTACAAGTTTTTTAAATGCAATAATGACATTTTTGTAGAATTAAATGTTATTATTAAAAGCAAAATGGAAGGATGACTGTTGGCATTAGCTGATGAAGCAAAAACAATATTTTAGTGTGTGTAGGTTTTTATTTTAAAAAATACTCAGAAAAAGAAAAACCCGAAGTAGCTTTCTTTCCTTCTGCTTTGTGGCCCTTCACCCATTTGTTAACTAGACATGTGCTTTCTAAAATACAGGTTTCTTTAAAAGGTTGCACATCTTTCAGAAACGTGACATTAATTAGTTAACCTTTGTTAACTAGCAAAAAATATTGCAACATTCACATGAAACAAAGTTGATGCCAGAAGAAGCTTGACAACTCTTTAATACTTCTGATTTGGGTTATTTGAGTTTCTCCACTGTTTGAGAAAAACAGTTTGTGACAAATGTTTTTCACATGACTTTTTTTCAAAATGTATAGACCCAATTTACACCACTATAAATGCAATGGAATGACATTACACTTCGTTCTGAATCATACATAATGAACACATTAAGGGATCTTATACTTTGGTTTATGTGTTGGCCATGTGATGGCCATGTGTGTGTTGTGGTTGTATTGGACAGATGGAAAAGAGACTGAATAACATTTGGGCAAAGAAAAATCTCACATGTTGATGAAATAGAAGCTGGCCTTGCATGTTAAAATCACATAGGAAATTCTATGCTTGAAAAAAATGGGGTGGTACATTCCCTCCTTACGTAATGTATTTTTTTAAAAAAATGTTGTAAAAGAAGTTTTAAAAACATTACTATTGGTAAAGAAAATAAATTTAGTTTCTAATAACTAGAGTTTAAGTTTTGTAGAGAGTAGTGCTACACATCACACTTGGCTGGAAAAAATATTGACAATTATATTAAGAGTACCAACATTACTTATCATACTTTGAAATGAACAACTAGTAAAGCAGAATCAAACAATTGGGAAAAGCTGGAGTGAATGTCAGCATTCAAATGGTACCAAGTTTGGGGATTGGATGATAATGATGGGGTTTAATGAGTACTGTATGTTTTGTTTGTGCTTTTATTTTACAGATGCTATGTTTATACTTTTTCTACTGTATAGAATTGCAGGTTGTATTTGTAGCTTTGTATCTTCTCAGATTTTATATTGTTGATAAAACTTCCCACTCTGGAACCCTTTGGTAGAGCATAAATAACAGATGTTGGGAGGACAGCATATTTGTGGACAATTTTTGTTGTTGTATTCCACCAAACTTTCAACCTTTTGGATCAAACTACACTGACTTTGTTCAGCAATTTACCATAGAAGATATGCCAAGAAAAACGTTTTGAACCTGTGAAATCTGGAAAAAAAAGACAGTTTTAGAAGTGCTGCATTGGACATGTACCAGACTTGATGAATACTGTTTTAAACTTCATATCCTCCCATTTAATAAAAGCAGAGCTCAAGTTGGTTAAATGTATAAGGGTTTAAACTATGTAAGATGTATCAATATGTACAATTCTTTCTCATGGCTCACTCTTTTTGAGAAGGTTTATGAGCTATTTGGCTGGTGTGAGACTCACGACCCACTCCTGTTCTCTCTATGGAATTGTAGGTGCTCAGACAGGTAACCTCTGCTGCTACTGTCTCTTTCATTTTTAATTTTTCACTGTTCTAGGAATTTATAAAGTACTATAGAATTTATGACAAAAGGTTATCTTTTTGCTTTCTTTTTCTTTTTAATATATATTTGAGTGTCTTGATATTGGAGGGTGAATTTTGGGATGTTCAGATGATGGCTTGGACCATCATTGGCAATTTCTGTATCCCTCATGTTACAGTTTTCAGTTGAATGCCTTTTATTTGTTTAATGCATTGTCAATAACTTGATGTTTTGGGGTGGGAATTTGTAACACTTAAGGAACCACTGTGTAGTGCATACTATTTTTTCTGAATGTTCTAACAATTCACACTTTCTTACTGTTCTTTGCAAAACTTTTCAGGAGACAAAAAAGTCAAAACAATCCAGAGAAAAACTTCCCTTCTCCCCTTTCTGGTGACAAGAGAGAGAGAGAGAGAGAGAGAGCGCTTGTGAAAATCCTTGAGAATGTTCCTCCCTAAACTTCCCCCCCCTGTGGTAAAACAATAAACAGCCCGGTGGCATCCCGGTGGCATCCAATACCAACCCCTTGGCAGGTAACTTTCAGCTCTTGATCATCCCATATTAGCTAACACTGCTTTCCTTTTTTTCTCTTCCTCAGTCATAATATGATTACTGTTTAAAGAGTGAGTTTTAGGAAGCAAACAGTATTTCTTGTTCTTTATTTTGTGTATATTTAGCAGAATTAGACTTTAAAGCTTATTGTGATCCATGTGTTCAAGTAGGATCACAGCAAGAGAAAATTTAAGCAGTGTGCAGTGACAGAAAGAAGGGATGGGATGGTATGTAACTTCACAGATTCTGCCATCTCGATCTTCCCATGTACCTACCTCTTCTTGCTGCCCCTTCCCCCAATATACGTTCTTGGCTTAAGTTTTACAGGGCTTTGATGCTTTCCAGGGGCACAGTCAGCACAAAACTAATCGGCATCTATTAACAGGTACGGAAAATAGGAGTAAAAAGGTTATATAATTTTCTATTTCTTATATCAGGGCTTGGGTGGAGGGCATTGTGTACTTGTGAAAATTCAGAGGGGTATTTTATTTCAGGAATTTTCCATATGGGTTGCTCAGTATACTGGTATTTATTAGTAATAACGAACAATCTGAATAACGTCTTAATATTTTGCTTTTGACTTAATATTCAAATATCTGCATAAACATATGACAGCAGTGACATAAACAGTGGTAGTAAATGATGGCTAATATGAAAGAACAAAATGAACATCCCCCAAATGATTTTGCATGGGAGCGCACACATGTGTTATTACAAGGAAAGTGTTTTCTTTTGTCAGGTTAACTTTATAGATATATGGCTTTGAAATTTAAAAGTGCAAGATACTCTGCTAAATAGATTAAGATGGATTAAAAGCAGTATTTTTATATGGAAGATTTACTGTTATACTACTATTTCTAAAACTTCTATTTTTCACGAATACTTAATCTCTCTCAGACATAGCTAACTTTTTCGCAAATTTATTTGAAACAAAAAATGGCTGTTCTTCAAAAGTCTTATAAAATTGTCTTCCCTGTTATTTTTGACCCAAAGGCATTGCACAAAGAGAAAAACATTAAATTAAAATTGGCTGTGGAATAGACTTTTTTTCCTTCTCTTGCCAATTTTTAAGCTTTTTGACACAATCTGATTCCTACTGAAACTCTTGTGTCTTGAAAAAGCTAAACAAGAAGGATCATACTGAAAATTGTTCCTTAAAATTGTCAACAGTCATGTAAATTATCAGTTGCTTAAATGGGGGGGGGGGGGAGAAGAGGAAAAGTTATGTTAAAAAAATA
>JANHFP010003198.1:33383-44930 GCA_032468135.1 Calamaria suluensis
CCCCCCCCCCCCCCCCCCCCCCCCCCCCCCCCCCCCCCCCCCCCCCCCCCAAGAGGAAACGTGATGTTAAAACAATAGGAGCCTGTGTATGCTGTTCAACAAAATTACATTTTCACTTTGCTTGCACTAAAATAGCAGTCCAATAAGGCAGACATTTGGGACTGCCCAGAATTCCAGCTTTCAGTAAATGCTGTTTTACTTTTTAATGTTCTAGGTGAATTAAACTTATGAATTGCAGAGTTTGGTTCGAAATATATTGGTACTTGGAAAAAGAAATAGGGTACTATGAAAGAGGAAAGTAATAACTAGGTATGCTTAATGCAACAGAAAATCTTGTGTGTTGAAATGTGATGGTAACATAACAGAAGCATCTGGTGGCATTCATATTTTAAATCTGCCATGTAGTAAGGATCTGTAAAGACACTTTACAAGTTTATTATTTGATCTTCTGTCCAATATTTTTCTGAAGGAGATGGGAGGAATGGGAGGAAAGATTGTAGTGAACTTCATGCCTTTAAAGGATCCCCATTGTGTGGTTTTTCTGTGAGCTGAACAAGAACTTCTTCTATATGCCCTTGTGCTGCAACAGAATAATAAAACTGGTAGGTGGCAGCAGAAGAAGGAGATTATACAGATGGCACCCGTGAACAGAGAATGCTGCCATGTGGGGAGAGATGGATTCCAAAATATTAGCTGATGTAACGTGCAAAGATGAGAGACAGCTTCCTTGACTTGTTACTCTGCATGGTGAGTCTGACCCTTGATCAGTTCTTATTCACCATAACGGATATGTTAAGTCCACATTTCTGTTTAATCTGGAACGCTGACAAAGGGAGCTGACAGATTTAGGTATTTCTCTTAATTTCATTATCACTTCCTTAAAACAAGTTGAAGGCCATTATTCTCAACTTTTTTCCTTTTAACAACTACATCCTTATGTTAAATATACAAAAGTGATGTTGTAGATTAATTATCATTTCTTCTATCCTGCATTGATTCTATTCATGCACATAGAGATGAAGCTGTCACTAAGGATGGGAAATATGTTTGCAGTGTGAATAGAATGGGAAATGAAGCAATTTCTTAGGAACACTTATCTCCAATTATTTGCCCAGATGTAATATACTGTGTAAAACAGAAAACTAGGAATAGTTTTCATTAAGAAGAAAACTTCAGCATCTAAATAAATGTAAAACAAAAAATTGTTCTTTAAAAAGTTCAAAATTAATTTTCTTTGGCTCTTATACTTTCTTTCTGGCCTTTTCAAAATCATGCTTTTGAACCTCCCAATTTTTGAGGCTTATTAGAAATTAGTTGTAGCACTGCAAAATTGTGAATCAAAAATTTCTTTTAGCTGTTGTTAATAGTGTAAGAGGAATATAATGCTTAATCTCAGAGTTGTGTATTAAGCACAGTGTAAATCATTCAATATCTCATAATTTGAAGAACGTTCTGTGACAGTAACAATAATTTTCTCACAGGTGAATTACTGTGATAATTGTAGGAATCACTGGAATCTCGGCAGTACTTCCATTTGTAGGAAATATGTCCTAGGAGAAGCAATTTATTTGTGGTGCCATATAAGTGAATGTGGTATACAGTTTGACAAAGTATCTCAGGAATTATATGCAAAAGAGGAATGTAAAGGAAGAAGGAAGGGAGAGGGAGGATAGAAAATAGAAAGAAAGAAGGAAAGAAAGAAAAAAAGACTCACAAAGGAATATAAGAGATTTGTATTTTATTATATGCTACACTAGTAGCATTAAATGCTACATTAGTAGTATTTAAGTAGAAGTTTCCTGTTTTAAATGTCGTACACCCAGTACTCTTCAATATTTTCATAAAATATTTAGATGAGAGAATAGAAAGGGAATTCAACAAATTTGCAGACAACACTAAGCTGGCAGGAATAGCCAACACTGTAGAGATAGGATCTCTAAGTGAGATTTTATATTTTGGCAAAAAAAACCAAATGTACAGGTACAGATTAGGTGAAATTTAGCTCAATAGCAGTAACTGCAAGAGGGATCTTGGAGTCCTAGTGGACAATCACTTAAATATGAACCAGAAGTGTGCAATCCTAAATAACATTAACAGGGCTAGAATCAAGATTACGTGAAGTGTTAGTACCACTTATAAGGCCTTCGTAAGATCACACTTGGAATACCGCATCCAGTTTTGATTATCACAATATAAAACAGATGTTGATGCTCTGGAAAGGGTGCAGAGATGACCAACAAAGATGATTGGGGGCTGAGGCTAAAACATACCAAGAATGGGGTCTGCGACAACTTGCCACAGCCAAATCACTGGGGTCAACTCACCATGGCCAACTCACTATGGGACAATTCATCACGTAAGAAGAATTACATTAATATCGAAGAAATAATGGAATAGAATCATTAGAGATGGGATGCCAAAAGAGGGTCAAAATGAAATGTGAATGACAAAAATTAAAAAGATTTTTAAATTATTTTAAACAATTGAATTGTTGAATTGTCCTGCAGTGAGTTGACCCACAGCGAATTAGTTGTGGTGAGTTGTCCCACAGTGAATTGGCCATTGTGAGTTGTCCCACCATGAATTGGCTATGGTGAGTTAGCTGCATGATTTGGCCATGACAAGGTGGCTACAGCAAGTTGTCCTATTCTGTGAAGAACAGTTACAGAAATTGGGTATAGTTTAGTGAAAAGAAGGGACTAGAGTGACATCATAGCAATGTTCCAATATTTGAGATGCCGCTATACAAAGAAGAGGGATCCACCTATTTTCTATAACATCAGAAGGCAAGGCAAGAAGCAATGGTTGGAAACTAACCAAGGAGAGAAGCAATCTAGAACTAAGAAGAAATTTCCTGATGGGGAACAATCAACCAATGGTATGGCTTGCCTTCAGGACTTGTGGGTGCTCCATCACTGGAGGATTTTAAAAGGAGACTGGACAGCCATTCGTCTGAAATGGTATAGGGTTTCCTGCTTGAACAGGGCTTGGACTAGAAGACCTCCAAGGTCCCTTCCAGCTTTGTTATTTTGTTAACGTTATTTGCATATCTGATTCATATTTGGCTAGAATTCCTTCTGTATCGCTGAAAAGTGTGCTATGATTTGTAATTCTAACACTAGTCTGCTTCATTTTAAGGAAAAAGCTAGTATATATAAATTGTAATTATTCTTATAAAAGATAAATTTCATGTAGTTATAATTTTACATTATTGCCATTTGCCAAACCTGTTTAACAAGCAAGGAAAGCCTGGATGTAATAGTTAAGTAGCAACTAAAGAAATGCAGTGGATAAATATACAATAGGACCTCTGGTCACAACCATAATTCATTCCATAACTTTGGTCGCAAACCAATTTAGTCATGACCCGAATCTAATTTTGGAAATTTGACGCTTTCAGAAAAAAATGGCACAAAAGGGGAAGTTGGCTGTGGAAGAAAAATTGTGAATTTTTTGGTCGGAACCCAATTTCATCACGGTCAGAAGCGTTCGTGACCAGAGGTTCTAATGTATAGGAGGAAATTAGCTGATTGAGATTCTATTTTTAATTCAGTTCCCTGACTTTCTTAACTTAAGTTTGTACACTTAGATATATACAAGATTATTTTCAGCTTGGGGCCCAAGTCTGTTATTGTTGGCCAAAGGTAGAATTAGAATTATGTTTAAAGATAATTTTATATTGGGCAAGTTTTGTATTTTCAAATACTTGTCATTCTCTTTTGCTCTTTGAAAAATCCCATTTTATTTTCTACTTTTTACAAAATGCACCCCAAAATATACAGTGTTTCTTTGAGAATAAAAGCATATAGATAAGGCTAACTAGCTAATGATAGATAAAGCCCCACAGCTGGTGATGGAATGGCAAAACAACTGTTAAAATCTAAGTGAAAGAAAATGACAGGATTGGTTCAACCAAACATAAACTAGAGCTACACCTTTTTGCCAGCATCAGGTCCACTCAGAATATTTACACTATTTTGTTCCAGCAGTCTCATTTTCTGCCTTTTCAGGTATCATATTTTAAATACATCCAGGTTCAAATCTTCCAAGTTTCAGTCACTATTTCTATAAAAGCATTTTTAAATTAGTGCAATTGTTCCATGAGCAATTTCGTGAGAAAAAGTCATGTATGGGGAGGCATTTGCCTTCCATGCTACAGTTTGCCCCTTGCAAATGCTCACATGGCAAAAAGATTTTGAAAATGTTTCATTGGTACTTTATCCTCTTCCCTCAGACATATCAAAAATTAACAGGAAGAATGACAGCATGTGCCAGCTGTCTCCACTTCTTCTCCACTGATATGTAGCCCTGGACAACACTACTCTGAGGAAATGTGGCCCTGAAAAGAGGTGATTTCCCAGTTGCACTCTGATAGGTCTCAGGGTGATTATAATGAATCCACAGACGTCCTTTGGAAGCAGGCCTTTTTGGTTACAAGGCCTACCCTCAGGAATACTGTACCCAGAAGATGAAATTCCAAAACACTGAAGATTTAGATGTGCTGTAGGAGGCTAAATGGACCATGAGATGTTATTGATGAATGTTTATTAGAGTTATTGTAGAATCCATTGTAGGCTTTTAGGCTTTTATTGATACTGGTTTTTGTATTGTTTCTTGTATGTTGTTAATTACCCAGAGTCACATCTGCAAGATGGACAGACATAAATCAATATATATTAAATTAAATGTATTTTAATATTTCCCCTATGCCCTACATTGGAACTTGCATTCAAGTAAAATGTTGCAAGTTTGTCTGAAATATTTGAATTCCTCAGTTCTCTATTCTGACCATGCTGATTGGGTGTTGTGAGAAATATTTCCTGCTATTTTAAGTGTTTAATTTTATTTCACCTAGTTAATATTTTGCAGAAAAACAACTTTCTTGATCTGGAAGACCTAAGTACCTAAGTAAGATTCAAGGCATTTGCAGTTCCTTGAAGGAGGCAACTGATAGACCTATAGATCAAACATTTCTTTTTTGGGTAAAAATAAGTAAACAGACTGACAGTGAAAATGTATGGATGTGATTTTTTTTTCCAGTTTAGATTAAACCATGAATTATGTAGATTCTGGTAATGTTATGGGTAAGGACAAAAGCTCAATTAAAATGATGTGCTTTGGGGATAATTTAAGCTAAGCAGAAAGATAGCATTCAGCCTGTGCAAATTTGGGTAGCACTTGAGATAAATTAGATTAGCATAATGATTAAAAAGGATACTTTTTGATATGTCAAATAGCAATGAGATCTGTGATTCAGTTTCTGAAATTCAGCATATACAACCTATAATTACAAGTGTCTACATCTATTGTAGTGGAAATGCGCTTTGTAGCTTCAAACACAAGGAAAGCTTAAATCACAGAACCACAAGAAAAATAACAATGTGGGCTGAGGTTGAGAATTGGACCCAAGATTGTAGCAGTAGTTGATTATCCTGGAGTAGTTGTTTCAGTTTGTTTTCTAATTCTATTCTGTATCAAAAATTAACTTACCCCTTTGAAAAAGAAATAAAAAGACCCTTCTTTTTAAGGCTTTGGAACACAAGCTCCTCCTTAGACGTTCTTAACAGAGGGCAGGACTCTGAATTTTTCATGTCAAACCACACAAGCTTATATACTTAGCTCTCTAGAGGTTGGGAATAGTCTGATCGGCCCATTCAAGATCCAGTTGTGGAACAACGGACAGCTATTCTGAATTGGTGTATTATTATGATCTGAGTTTGAAGATGGATTTGTGCAAAACTGAATCCAATCCTGCTCTTTTGGCTCTGTAGTATGGCATTTGATAGAAACACTTCAAAGATTTATTTAAGCTTCCTTGCTATAGTGCATGATTTGCAGCATAGTAAATACAAAAATGATTAGGAAGCAAAAAATAGGTGAATACAAAACATGACTTATTTGTACCACCAATTCTGCACTATGCAAGCAGGAATCTATCTTGAATTACCAAATTCATTTTGGAATGAGCCTCATCTGGATCCAAGAATTGTTGTTTTTCATAAGAGGCTTAAAGGAAGATTTGTGGTAATTTATAATACAATTTGTTTATTTTTATATACCCCTTTGGCCACAAAGGAACCAATGTATAATTACTTAAAACATAGTTGCCTTTGCAACACTTTAAAAAGTAAATTCTGAAATTCAGGTGTATCCTTTTTTCTGTCTAAAAGCAAAGAAGAAGAAGAAGTTTCATAATAAGGGTCCCAGGTGGAGTATGTGGCAGGCAATATGTAAAATGATCAGTTACCTTGATGTTTCCCAATACAGATTTTCCCCTGCAGGTCTGTAGAAAAGAAAATGGGAGAAGATAAGGATCAGATCACCACCACAGAAAACAGCTTTCCGACCTTGCTATGCAGCTTTTCAAGAAGGACACAGGTCTATCAAATTTATAGCTCTGTTGTAAAGTAATGTATTCACCTCTGGATGGCTTTGCAAGCAAAATAATGTGTGTTGTTCCATATCTTTATTTTAAAGGGAAGAATGAATAAAGATACCCAAGAACACTCCACCTTTTGACTCATCTTTATATTTGAAATTATATCTAAAACAGGAATAGGAAATGGAATGAAATACTTTATTTGGCCAAGTACGATTAGACACACAAGGAATTTATCTCTGGTGCAGAAGCTCCCGGCATACATGTAAAGCAACAGAGTAATAATAATCATAATAATACCGATAAGAGGGGGTACTAGAAAGGATGAGAAGGATAATAATATTGCAGCCATACAACATGGATAAATATACTTAGACATATGACTACCAGGAGGATTCAGAACAATGATGGCATGAGGGAAAAATGCCCGTGTCTATGGTTTTGGCATGTAATATACACCCTATAACGGTGTCCCGAAAGGAGTTGAAACAGTTTATGTCCAGGATGTGAGAGGTCTAGTTATTTTCCCAGCCCTTCTGACCCTCACAATATACATATCTATGGAGGGCAGGCTGGTTGCAATAGCTTTTTCTGCAGTACTGACTATCCATTGGACTCTGTACCTGTCCTGTTATTTGCTGTACCAAAGCAGATAGTTATAGAAATGCAAATGACAGATTTAATAATTCCTCTGTAGAATTATATCAACAACTCCTGGGGCAATCTGAACTTTCTAAATTGACACAGGAAGAACATGATTTGTTGTGCTTTTGATTTATCTAATGTTAGGTGTCCGTTTCAAACGGGAAGATTATAGAAAGCAGAAACCTGAAGGGTTCTACTGATGATGCTCTGTTGTCAAATATAGTAAGAGGTGATAGAATAGGAGGGCTCCTCCTGAAATCCACTCTCATCTCTAAATTTTTAAGCAAGTTCAGCTCCAGGTTGTTCCTGCTGCACCACAGGGCCAGTTGTTCAACCTTCCGTCTATATACAGACTCATCACTGTCTCAAATGAGACCAATGAGTATTATATCTATATCCTTAGACACTGCATCCTTAGAGATGCAGTCGTGTGTGTGTGTGAGTGTGTGAGTGAGAGAGAGTATATATGTGCACACAGATATGTATATATATATATATAGAAGCAATGGAGAGAACACAGCTTTGAGGGGCGCCTGTACTAATTGTCCAGGTGCTCAATGTGATTTTTCCTAGCTTCAATTTTTGCTTCCTGTCTGCATATACCTATGTAAAGTGAGTATCATAGATATGTTGTTGAATACTTGATGATGTTCTCAACGTATAAAATATAGATAGATCTTTCTCATTGCTCTTCTGTTAAGTTTTTCTATCATGTTTGCTCTCTCTTTACTATGGTATTAGATCCATGTTTTCTGTCCATCAAGTTACTTTTATTAGTTTTTTGTTTAAACCTCCTACATGTAAAAACTTTTAATAGACATCCAAAGAGAATGTCAGTGGTTGCTCAGTATTTGGCTATCCACTAGCGGATCACCCAGATATATTGTGTATATTATATTCAGATCCATTGTTGAAGAAGGGTGGTTTATCAGTATAATTAGCTTTTTTCTAATGTTCCTATCTAATTTTTTACCATTTTTTTCTGTTGAAGTGAGCTCACTCCTCATCCTAACAGCATACACCCTTTTCTTTCCTTAGATGTCATGAAACCTTTCTTTCATTCACATTTGACTTTCTGACAAAAGATGAAATCATTGGCTATAGGTAAACATATATAATAATAGATATATTTTCTAACTCCACATAGACGGGTGAAAACTGCTGGATTAATGGAGTGTTTTTAATCTGCATTCTATTACTTCAAACAGGTTTCTTAATTCAAATATGGTTACAGAAATTATCTCAATTCAGGAAATAATGCAGAAGGGTTTAAGTTTGCTGACATGCTTCATTTACATCTTAAGCTCAAGGCATTTCAATCATATTTTCCTTAATCTACATAGCAAGATAATTTTATGTATAATAAATGTATTCATTCACATGTAATAAATTCTTGAAATGTTAGATTCCTGATCATATTAACAATCTGGAAGTAGTTACGATAATTTTTTTCTAATGTGGATTCTTTTTTATCCTTTGCATGTCAAGATAGTCTTGAAGAAAAGATTTCACATAGAAGCATTTATCCCACACATGGGCAGCAGAATTTACCACTGTACTTGGTGTATTTTGATACTACCATGTTTTCCCGAAAATAAGACAGGACTTATTTTCTTTTGGACCCAAAATAAGCACTAGGGCTTGTCTTCAGGGGCTTGTTTTCAGGGACATCTTATTTTGTGGCTGCCCATTTCCTCCCACCATCTGCTTGCCTGTGGCCACAACAGCTTACAGGGCTTCCCAAGGCAGACATACTTTTTGCCCAGACAGAAATGACGGAGACTCGAAACGTTGCCTGCTTGCAAATGGGGTGCTTTGAAACAGCTAAGCATGTTGAGACCACCTGCCTCCCCACCCTTCCCATGCCTCTGCGTCTGCCACACACTTTTTGCCCAGAGGGAGATGAAGCTTTGGGTGCTTGCAAATGGGATACTTTTAAACAGAGTTAATTGCTAAAAATGTATGGCAGAGCCAGGTGGAGGCAGAGGCATTGGGGGTGGGGGGAGGCCAGGCAATCCCAATGCACCGCCCACTCTGTCCCATTGTCTGTCAGCTTGCTTGTGGCCTTGCCAGGCAGGCACTCATGTAGGGCATCAGGATTACCTGCCTCCCCGTTCCTCTTGCCTGCTGCCAGTGCTGCTGCGCAAGCCTCCCCTGACCCAGGAAACCACACAGTATGTCTGGATCACCGGTTGTCCCCCCCCCCCCCCGCCGCCTCTGCACTCTGACATATCTGCACTGTGGCAAGGGGCCAGCGGGCTGTGGCTACTGCCTGACACTTGGGCCCACATACTCACTATCTTTTTTTCTGGCCACATCCATCCCTGGGCTTATTTTTGGGGTAGGGCTTATATTACGCCCACCCCAAAAGATCATGCTAGTGCTTATTTTCAGGATGGGTCTTATTTTTGGGAAAACTGTATTAAAGAGATGAGCATATTTGCCATGTGCTTCCAAAGGTCTTGCAAGCAAACTGCTCTCAGAATTCTATTCTGTTTCAGTTGGCAATTTCTGAGAAGAACTATGGGAATGTCAGGGAAACATAATATTAATTTGTTCTGAAATCACTTATACACATTTTTCTTTTCTATTAAATATTTTCACAGGACCCTGATTCTATAGGTCAGCAGGCCAGAGACTGCAATTTTTGTACTGCGGCCCAGGTAATGTAGGACTAGGAGGCTGTGGCAGCAGCATGCTCTTACAATCAGTTTTTGCTCATAATCTCTATGCCTTTTCCCCCCAATATTAAAGAATCACCTTCAAGGCTAATTGATGAGTCTCTATTGGCCACCAATGAAGAAGCCAACTACTCAGCTGGTTTTAGTGATGCTTATATTTTCATTTCCCTTTAAGTTTTCCCTTAGTTATCTGTTATCGTGTCCTGACCATTTCTCTTTCTGACTTATTTCTATAGGCTTTATGAAGAATCAAGCATCATTCCTTCCTCCCCTTTTAAGAATTGTGCTCCTTGCCATTTTGTTTCTTCAGTTCTAAAAGAAATGAATCGCGATGGCACAATGCCCAGAGCTGGAAAAATGACAGCAGTATAATGTATAAATAATACATTATTATTTATTTAATGTATAAATAAAATGGACGTTTGTGAATAAAAAAGTTAATTTTTAATTTGAGTGTGTAGTGTGTCTGCTGTGAGCTTTACAATGCAACTGATGAACAGAACTGATAACGACTAATTAAACAACAGAATGTCAGTATTAAGCTTAATTTTCTGTTTGCCTGATATTATTTAGAATAATAATATTTCCAAAGCTTTGTTGGAAAGACCATTTAAATCTATATTGTTATATAATTTATATTGTGACATGTTAACAAGTACATCCTCTTTAAAAAATAATATAATTGTTCAGATCAGTGAATTGGCTGACAGTTGAACCTGCTGAGGTTTCATCACTTCTGCATGTTTGAGTTACTATGCATGGAGTAAAGTAACAGTCATGTCTTCTTAATGTTAAACATTTCACTGCTATTTTGTCTGAAATCCAAGCAATTGTGCAAAAAACCTTATTCTAACAAGATGGACTTTTCTTGCACCAATTCACAGTCATGGGATTTTCTAGCTTGCAAGTATCTCTGATTTATATAGAGTCGGTATGCTTCCTTTGTGCATTATTAGAGTCAGACTGCTGTCAGATTGCTCTACATTTTCATTCAGATACATAAATTAGGAAGCCAGGGCTGATGAGCTTAAGGGGGAAGAATGAAAATAAGGGATGATAATGGCACTCAAAATCAAAAACTGCCATTGTTCACTCTGAAGTTCAACAATGGCATGTGGTCATGATGTGGAATGTTCATTTGATGTAGTTTAGATACCTTGGTGGTTTACAGCTTGGATCCTTTTATCATTACTTAGTGCAATATTATGAATAATGAAATTGCTTTATTTAAAATATTGAGTGATCTTTTTTCCCTCCATTTCTATGAAAATGAATTAAGTAAGTTACATAGTGCCCACCGTTTGTTGAACTCTGGATTTTAAGGGCACAGTCGTTTCTGTATATCAGGTTCAAAATTTTTTATCTCAGCCATGCTAAGTAAAAAACTATCACAGGCATGCTAGATTTCCATAGTTTATTAAATTTACCATATTTTTTGGACTATAAGATATACCACTGTATAAGACACACCAAATTTTTGAAAAAGTACGAAAAAAAGGTTTTTGCCGCCCCAGGCTCCCAGGAGCACTCTGTAGGCCTCCCAAAAAACGGACCCATTGTTCACAAAAATGGGACAAGCAGGGTGGGGCTTCAGGAGGCCAATGGCTGTGTTTCGTCTATAAGATGCATCAATATTTCCACCCTCCTTTAGGAGGAAAAAAAAGTGTGTCTTATACACCAAAAAATATGGTATATGCTGCCCATCTCAGCAAAGGAATTCTGGGTGGCTTACAATTAAAATTGAAACCTAAAGTGATGGGAAACTGGAATAACAGGCACGTTTGGCCTTGGAGTACAAAATGAAGCAGGGCACAGGCTGATAGAATTTTGTCAAGAGAATAC
>JANHFP010003199.1:29163-45975 GCA_032468135.1 Calamaria suluensis
TGATTTGTTGCTTGATTATCTTTTCAAGAATCTTCCCTGGTATTGAGGTCAGGCTGATAGGTCTGTAGTTTCCTGGACCTGTTTGTTTTCCTCTGTCTTTCTTTCTTTCTTTCTTTCTTTCTTTCTTTCTTTCTTTCTTTCTTTCTCTTTCCTTCCTTCCTTCCTTCCTTCCTTCCTTCCTTCCTTCCTTTGTCTCTTCTTTCCTTCTTTCCTTCCTTTCTCTCTTTTTTTATCTCTCTCTCCTTCTGCTGCTGCCCTGCAACAGCCAAAACAAGACGGTTCAGGGCTTTGGGCGGGGCTGAAGCAGCAGGCGCCCTGCACGGCTCCAGGACCAACCCTGAATCTCTGGGGAGGGAGCTGAAGCTGCAGGCCCCCGCACGGCTCCCAACATCTGTACTGGCTCTCGCCGGGCAGAGGGAGAGGGAGGCCAGGGGAATCCTTCCCTCCCTCCGTCCCTTATTCACTCCATGCTGGGGACGCGTGCAGCGTCTCTTTCATCTTTGTACCGGCCGCGGGAAGCTGAGAGTGGGTGGGGAGGACAGCAGGTGGGTGTGGCCACAGCCGCACTCAGCAGAAAAAAAAGCAGGACTTTTTAAAAACATCGCAGGACATGGGACATTTTGCTAAGAAGCAAGTCTGTCCCGCAAAAAGCGGGATGTCTGGTCACCTTACTTATATCCCAAGACCTAAAATGGACACTTAACATCAAAAAATCATTAAAAAAGCATAACAAAGAATGTTATTTCTGTGGCAATTCAGGAAGCTCAAACTACCCAAAGATTTTCTGGTAAGATTCTACAGGGGAACTATTGAGTCTGTCATCTGCATCTCTATAACTGTCTGGCTTGGTTCTGCAACCCAACAAGACAGACACAGACTTCAGAGGATAATTGGAAGTGCAGAAAAAACAATTACTACCAATCTGCCTCCCACTGAGGCCCTTCTACTGCATGAGTCAAAAGAGGGCTATGAAAACATTTACAGATCCCATGAATCCTGGACATAAATTGTTTCAACTTCTACCCTCAAAATGATGCTATAGAGCACTGCACACCATTACTGGTGGACACAAGAACAGTTTTTTTCCGAATCTATCACCCATCTCCTACCACTTATGACTGTACGATTGTAACTTTGTTGCTTGTATCCTTATGATTTATATTGACATTGTTTCCTGAAACAAACAACTTTTGTGTCCAATCACTCTTGCCCAATAAAGTATATTTTATTGAATATTCTATTCTATTCTATTCTATTCTATTCTATTCTATTCTATTCTATTCTATTCTATTCTATTCTATGGATACGATTTGTTAGTAAAAATGCTTAAAGTGTATTGATTTATGTTTAGAAAGAGCAATAATATAAAAAAGAATTTACAGGAAAGAAATGTACTTTTACAGAGTATTGCACAGTAAAAGAAACCCAAATATAAACAAATAAAAAAATTACAACTAAGAATATAATTGGGAAAAACGTATCATCATTTTGGAGCTTAGGTATAGTAATTATATATGTAAGTATATACAATTACTGTATCCCCAACCTCTTGTTAAGAAAAATCACAAAAAACATCAGATGGCCCAGATTAAATGGGTTTAATTCTCATGCAATCAGAATTTGTTCTTAGATGTAGGAAATGTGAAAAATATCAGGCTTTGACAGTTTTCAGGTAGTTCTTTTTCATGTATTTATCTAAGATGCACTGAAAATGAAATTAAAATTTTTTTTTTCAGCAATAGCAAACCTACAATTAAATAGTTTTTGTTTGTAACTAGTTATACATCACTGTAATCTTTTTGACATGTTTTAAGTTCTTTCTGATTAAAATCTAATTTTTAAAAGACTTAACCTGTCATAGCCCCTGTTGCAAGTTACATGTACTAGCTGATCTTCAACATTCATTTGTTTCAAGTGGAACCTTAATATACTTCTTCTTGTTTTAGAAAAACCTTATTAAAAAGAATGGTATACTTAAAGCAAATCTGAATGGCTACTGATCAAACAACAAAGAACAAAGCCTTTCTTTTTCCTTTTCATGAAACTGAATGAAACGTGAAATCAATTTGTTTTTGTTTTTAAAATGCTACTTCTTAAACAGCTTCTCTTATCTTTTAGTTACCTAGATGGCAGCTGTGTTTTGTTCCATCTGACAAAGGATTTTTTATTTGCTGTGTTTATAAGTTGTATGAGACTTGTGTAGCGATGACAGCTTGAACTCTCATTTTCTTAATAAAACACTTGCCATCCCTACATTATCAGAATGTTAACATTTATTTTTTTATCCAGATTGTACAGACTCATTTGAAAAATATGTCAGTATCTTTTGTTGAAGATGACTCCAAGAATCATTATAATGATAACCTGGTACCTTTAAATAAAATGTTTGATATAAAAAAAAAGGGGGGGAGACATTATAAAAAAACTGGAATTATGTATTTTTCTTCAGCATGCCAACCACTTAGCATTTTTACCCCTTTGGAACAAATATAATTAGCCAGTAAGATTTATAGTTATCAAAAACATCTGAAAAACTTACATATTAGTTGTACTAAAGTTTATAACCTTTTTTCTGTGATTACTAATTAACTACAGATCAACTTAATTAACTACAGATCAAAATCCCTGACACAGTCCTGCAGAACTATCTTTACATAATACTAATAATTTAATGTGTTATCAGTGCAGTGTATGAGAGCATGTATTAGTTGTTACTGCTGCAGATATTATTTGAAGTCTCTATGCATTTTTCAAAAGTGACATACTTTTTAACACATAAATGTTTACAGAATGACTACTGAAGTTGAATCCTCATTTCAAGAAGCCCTGGGTTTTGTTTAACTCTATTTTTTTCAATCTTTCTTTTTTTTTTAGTACCCAGAATTACTAAACCAGACTTTGCTTAATTAATAACTATAGGATGTGAGGCAGTTCCAGTGCTGCTTTTTCTATTAACTTGCAATTTCCTTTAGGAAATGAGTAAACTGGGAGGAACGGCTGCTGCAAATAGATAATATAACTGTAAATTGCCAAAATTCATTTGAATGAAATAAGAAACATGCCTAGATAAATTCTATACTTGAATTTATTGAAAACGAATCTAAACATTTCTGATGTACTTTAAATATATTGCACTAAGACTTGTAGAGAAATACAGAGAATTTATAAAATAACTGTACTGGTTCTTGCCACTCCAATACAGAATTGGTCAAAAAGGGGGAGTATCCGTTCCAGACTGCTTTTCACAACCTTTCCATTCTTTTACAACTGCTTGTAGCCAGTCTTTCTAGGATACATGGGCAATAAAACTTGATTGTTGATCCAGCCTATCTGGAATAAATAAAGTGGCGCTGTTGCTTTTCAGGTGCACTATGCCATCAATGTAAACAATCTTATTTATGGGTCTCGTCCAAATTACACTTTTATTCCTTTTGGATAAGGTAAAAGGATATATTTTATTTCCTCTCAACCATTTCCAGAGGTGGGTTTCAGCAGGTTCTGACCAGTTCTGGACAACCAGGATCAGAAATTTTGAATAGTCCATAGAACCGGTAAATAACCACTTCTAACTGGCTCCATCTCTATCTACCCTCTGCCTTCCAATCCCCGTTGATCGGGAGGAAATGGGGATTTTGCATTATCTTTCCCCTGGAGTAGGGTAGGAATGGAGACTTTACAGTATCCTTCCCTGCCATGCCCACCAAGTCACACCGACCAAGCTATTCCATACCCACCAAGCCACATCCACAGAACCAGTAGTAAAAAAATTGAAATTCATCACCGATGCACTCCTTTTTCAATGGTATTGTACAAGGTCTGCAAAAAAATCCTTGAAGGGATGCCTTGTTTCACTGGGCAGACAAGTGAAGCTTCCCTTTAAAGCAATATTGCAAAATGAACAGTGCCCTGCTATTATGAAGTGGGATGGTTTGCTTGCTAGTAGTGTTTGTTGCAAATGACCTTGTGTGACCTACTATTAGTGGGGTAAATCAGCTGATTGAGACAGTTCAGCCCTGCATTTATAGTTTGTTCAGACAGAGAATTTTTTTCTTATGAGGTGGTTCACTGTGGCTTAGGAAAGACATATCACCATATGGCAAAATTCTTCAGGATTCACATTAACCCAGCAGTTTTTCCCTAATTCCCATTGTGTTTGTGTCAGGGCCTTTCATATTGATGGTTTCTGCTTTCATTCATTTACTTTTCTGGAAAGTTATTCTTAATGGCAGTTAAGATAGATCATTGGATCAGAGGGTTACACACCTAATTTTTGGACTCATTCTTCAAAGGAACAAAGTAATTATTTGCTCAGATAACTTTTCTAAACTCTGTTCTGACATTCCATTAGGATAAAGCACTACACTCACTACGATTTTCCCAGCCTCTGCATTTCCTTTCTACTCATTACTGAACAACAGAATTTCAAAGGAACCAACATCTGTTTTGGACTTTCTACAGCATTTTTCCAAATGAACAACTGCAGTCATCAAATATCGTTATGAATATGCTAAGTACTCATACCCTCTTCAGATTTGTTAGATTAGTTACAGCTACTTTTACAAATTTTCTAGGTGAGATTTCCCTACCAGAACTATGCAAGGCAACTATTTGAGCTCAGGTGTACAATTTATCCAGGGATATTATCCTAAACTGAAGAATGAACTTTTGAAACACATAATTTTGCTATGGGTTTACAAGCCTCAAAGCAATTAGGTTCATAGTTGTTCAGTTTGCATATTTCTGTCACTAAAGGGCTCCATTGTTGAACCAACTAATCAACCCTAATGGAATTCAGAAGTCAAATGGCCCAATTTTATAGATGGAATTTTGAACTATTCTGAACTATTTGGAAAAAGTTTAAGGTTGGGAATAGAATATTGTTTTTCAACCAAAGCTTGATGCCCTCTGTCCCAAAACATGCTGGAAATTTGTTTATCACATGCTTCATATCACATCAGATTGTAAGGTTAGAACAAACCTTACAAATATTCTGGTTTATGGTTCTTGACCCCTCAGAAGTTGTCCAATCGTTCTAAAGGACATTAAGGTCATTATATGCTGCCTGATGAAATTCTTTTATATCTATAACACAGGATTTTGTTATTCTATGTAAGTGAAACACTCTAACTTGAATGGTCAAAAAACAGAATTTCTTAATTTTATACACAGACTAGAAATAACTCTCATGGGTAATAAAATGAAAAAAAAAATAATGTCTGTTATCATATTAAAATCTGAACCACAGTCTGGCTGATAAAATGTCACCATTATGCTTGTCTGTTATATCAAGTGTTCTTAATTCAATCACCACTGTTTTATAATTGGAACTATAAAATTTATGCTTGTAATTTATTCTAGTGTTTATGGGTCTTAAAGTCGTAGTTTCTTCATTTATCTGAATTATTATGTAATATGTTTCTATTTTGTTTATGTGTTACTATGTATAAGCCGCTAATCATTTGGTTACCTGAAATTATTTTATGTTCTTGATTAACATGTCATGTTAGTGAATTCATCTGACTGTGTCCTACTATTAAAGTTGCTTTATTAAAGTCACCTTTTGATTTCCTGAGTTAATTAAAGGATTCTGTTATTTTTATAATCGCCTGAGTTCTGTGATGGAAGACTTTACTCATTTTTTCTCATTTGGTTCCTTGTAATTTATCACAGCTGTCAATACAAATTCTTTGCATCTGGGCAGTAGTGATAGAAACATATAGTGTTTTATTATCTAATTGCATTTCTAAATGGGATGAAAGTGTTACTGAAACAGTCTATTTCAAAGTGATTCACCTTATCATAGAGTGATACAGTGAATATCAGTTTATGATATAGGGCAGTGATGGCTAACCTTTTTGCCATCGCGTGCCAAATGTGGGGGGTGCCTGGGAGGGTTGCATGTCCGCATGCCGACACCCATAATTCAATTCACCCACCCTCCCTAGAAATGCTGTGAAGCCTGGGGAGAATGAAAAACGGGCCTTCCCCACACACCCAGGCCCTCCAGAGGCTGGAAATAGCTTTTTTTCTGACTTCTGGTAGGCCCAGAAGGACCGAAAATTAGCTGGCCACTGCCTGCATGCGTATCAGAGCTGAACTAGGCCAATGTTTGCGTGCCCACTGATATGGCTCTGCGTGCCACCTATGGCATCCGTGCCATAGGTTCACCATCATGAATATAGAGGATTGTTATGTATTTTTACTATTCTTTCTTAGAATAATTTCTCCCATCATTTCATACAAAACATGCTTATTTCATGATTCCACCATCATACTTATGGATTACTTGTTATATTCAACTGTTTTTCATGTCAAATAAAGTCTTTATTTCCATAGGTGTCTCTTCCAAACAAAAATTATATTAAAGGAAGAAAATGCATATATTAATATACCCAAAAATTCTTAAGTAAAGGTTCAACTAAGACACCTTTAATCAGGATAAGATGGACCAGAAATTTCAATAACATAATTGTATAACTGGCCAGCGTGTTTGCCTCCTTTTGAGGATGAAAATAATTATAATTAAAGGTGTGCTCCCTGACTGTAAAATATTTTGCATTTATCTAGTGCCGTGATGGCGAACCTATGGCACGGGTGCCACAGGTGGCACATGGAACCATATCGGTGGGCATGCAAGCATTGCCCTAGTTCAGCTCTGATGCGCATGTGAGCGCTGGCCAGCTGATTTGTGGGCCTTCCATGCCCACCAGAAGTCAGGAAAGAGGCTGTTTCCAGCCTCTGGAGGGCCTGGGGATGTGGGGAAGGCATATTTTTCACTCTCCCCAGGCTCCAGACCCTTTCTAGGGAGGGTGGGGCTAATTGAATTATGGGTGTGGGCACAGGACGCGCAAGCCCCCCCGGGCACCCCCCACTTTTGGCATGCGATGGCAAAAAGGTTAGCCATCATTGATCTACTGTAATTCTAGATAAAGAATCCCAATGAGCCATGGGACATTTGAATCCAGGCTTCCTGCAAATGCTCCATGCAGCAAATGCCCTATGCCAAAATCTTGCTTGAATTTCAGAACGTACATTTTTGTGAGAGCAAAAGAGTTGCTTGGTGGATAAATTCTGTCCTGCACGGGGAGAAATCAGTCTGGTAGGCAGCCATTTTACTCGAAAAAGTCCATCCTGAAATCCAGCAGGATTTTGGCATGGGGCCTTTGCAGCATGCGGGCATTTACAGCCAGTCCAAAGGAACCAGAGAGAGTCAACTTGGCAGGTGGTAGCATCCTCTGATCTTGCCTTCTGGCTTCCCCTTTGACTTTCTGATGATTATGGGGCCCTTGGCAACCTGTCATATGTGTGCCAAGCACCCAGCTGGCAAAGATGTGACCAAGGGGATGTGTTGTGTAGTGGGTAGTAAG
The DNA here is from genome assembly GCA_032468135.1 of Calamaria suluensis. NCBI lineage: Eukaryota > Metazoa > Chordata > Lepidosauria > Squamata > Calamariidae > Calamaria > Calamaria suluensis. Next base: position 36,531 of record JANHFP010003199.1, read on the forward strand.
GAAGTGGAGACACAGTTCTAGAAAACAGCCTTTTATTTGGCTTCAGTGTACAATTCTGCACCTGACAGCTTGACAGCTCCCCTTTTATAGCGTGCTGTCAGTGCCAGGAGCCAATCAGATTGAAAGCAAGTTCCCGCCAAGATAGAGGACCTTGGTGGGAACTTGCCTGTCAGAACATAACAGGATGCTACAACAGCTGTAACTTTGGGGGCATGTTGTAAATGTTCAGCACTGCTGTAATTTCAAAGAGACACTAAACAAATTATCATTAAGCAAGGACTACCTGTAATGTGCAAGACTACGTCAGCATCCGCTGACCATGAGGAATTGGTGGGAATGGAAATTCAACATGAGAGATTTTATCAGTGTTCTGCCAGCATTTCAGGGTTGTAGACTTGTCCATTTTTATTCTTACTGCACATTCTTCTTCATTGTCTTGAATCGTGGGAAGGTATACTCATTAAATCATAAGCAGCTGAATCAGAGATAGAAACTTGGAATAAGATCAACGCAAACATGTCAAGAAGGAGAATTGAAAACAAATGGTGTTGCCTATGTCTAAACTTTAAAATGCTCTATAGCATCAGACCAAACAGTAAATTTTCTTCCTGAAATGTTGTATTTTTAAATACACATTTCTAACAGAATAATACTATGCATAAATACTTAGAAGTATAGTTCACTGCATTAAAGAAGAACTGCTCCTTTCGATGAGGATTGCAGGCTAAATAAATTTTAATAAATATGAGGCACGTTGAAAATTAAATTTTATACTACATTTTAATATGAGGGCATCTTATGTTAATTTATATTTGTAATGACCTCTTTCAAAGTTTCCCACTTCTAATGCTACATTTGATCAATTATTATGAATAACATTTTGGTGTTCTGACTACCATAAATTAATCTGATGTTTTTTTGGATCACTGCAATATACATTATATAATTGATAGGCCCTAAATCTGTATAATATTTAGGGACATGGTTCATATATAATAGATGGAAAATAGTGATTAGACATAGCATAAATCCCAATTGTTCTGAAAAAGAATAATTCTGGGAAACCATGTGTTACTTTTTTTATAAGGGCATTTTTGTGCTAAAGCCTGGGAAAACAACTTATTTTCAGTGATGAAAGAATTGGCTGCCTTCTGTTAATAAAGTAACTTGCCAAATGCTCTGTTTTGGGCTGGCAATGACTTAGTCATTATTCTCATTTTTAGATGAGAAGCCCTTTTAGTTTTTCATGAGGATCCTCTATTAGCAAATACATTCTTAGCAGTGACTTTTTTTTTAACGTGAATCAACAGCAAGTGGACCTGGAGGTGTTTGGGCTTTTTGACTCCTATTTGGAAGAGCAGGCTAAGGAAGACGCCATGCCAGAAGACAGGTTACCCTTGTTTTCGTGCTGCATTGGAATCTATGGCCTTGCAGTGCTCAGATATGGTCATATCTGGCACCATTTGTATATTTTAACACTGTTGGTTGCTGGGATTTATTTATTTATTTGTTTTGTTTTTTGTTGCTGATGTTGATGGACACTTCCTTCTTCATCTCCTGCTTCTTAGCTATTGGACATTGGGTCATTCAGATTCACTGCACCATAGGCTGCTGACCATGAGATCCTGTTCATTAAGTTGGGCTGTAGGCTTCAGTTGGGTTTTGTTGCTATTGTAACAGCCTCCTTGTTACATAGCAACATCTGTGTCACAGTTCCATTACTCTTATTTCTTGGTTGGCAGTGAAATTATGGGAAACTTCAACTTGCCTCCTCTAGTAGGGTCTGAGGAGTTCATGGACATCATCACAGCCAAAGGCCCTATCGCAGGTTATCCGGTGCCCAACATGAAAAAAATAGTAATACACTATATACAGTGTTTCTATTGAAGTAATGGCTATGTGATCTGAAATGGGGGTGCTTTTAGTGTCTCCCTTGTCACTGTCAGACCTTGCCCTGATTACAATAGGATTTTCTGGTGCTGCCATCCACTGTAGGAAGGCTGGAGCCATTAGATTAGTCCAGCCCTGTTGACAGATGGACCTGGATAGCTTCCAGAGGTGGGGCAGGGCTATATGGTCCATCTGAAGCCTTGGTCATAAAGTATTGGAATAAGGGGATAAATGAAGCATTGGATTCAATTGCTACCATGCAATCTCTTCTCTCTTAGGCATCTTATCACTTCCCATGGTTCCCAGAGGAGCTGAGGTAGATGAAACACAAGATGTCTAATGTGTCACTGTTGCTCAGCAAAGAACAAAATCAACCAGACATGGGACTGGGTTATTTGAGGGGGACAGCCTTGCCCCACTTAATAAACCTATCTTTTTAGATCTAACAGAGAAGGCATACTTCAGCTTTCATCTGCTTACAGGCTGGCCTTCTCTGCTTTGGCACCCACCTTATAGAATATTCTTTTCCTTCCCCCTCCCAAACTTAGTTAGGTCTATCTTTATTAATGTTCTGGAAGTTCTCAAAGACCTTGTTATATCATGGGACTTTGAGGTCTCAGGGACCATGCAACATTTTAAGGTGGCTCCCCTATTGTGGCTGATATATAATTGCTATACTTTTCTCACCATTTTGGCTTGTACACTCGATTCTTTTAAAATTATTTGTTAATTTTAACTGACACTTGCCTATACTTTATAATGGTTTGTTTTTATAATTTTTTTTTTAGATTGTGATTTTATTAGATTGTTATATGGTTTCCGGATTCACTTCTGGTAAGGTGGGTAGGTTTATAAATTTGATAGATAAATGGATTCATTATCTCTTACACAAACAGCTTCCATTAACCCACTTCTATTAACTTGGTAATTGTTTATACATGTGATATACATTAAATAATTTTTAAGGGATATTTTCTGAAGTAATTTGAAGGATTCTCCATCACAGTGTTGAATATTTATAGGAAATAAGCAAAGCAAAAATGGACTATTTGAAACAGATTAAAAGCTCTTTCCAATCTATCTTACTCCGTTAACAAAGTGAGACATATACTGCAGAATATGAAGGCATTTCTAGTAATCACTCAGTTTGTCTTCCTGAAATTAGCAGCTTCAGTTTCTTATATTTAATTTCTTTATATTTAATTTAATTTAATTTGTAAGATGTTCCTGAAACATTTTAAGATTACTTTAAATCTTGCAACATTTCAGGGATATTTTTGTCTTTTGAACTACTGAAAAAAACAGAACTAAGAAAGCAATTTGGTGCAATTTTAGATGACAAATGTATCTGAAGATACTCTCAGTCTTCAATGTGGGTTTCCATGACAAGGAGATGTAACTAATACTACATTATGTACACAGCAATATCATAACTCACATACTTGCACTGCGGTTCATCTTGGATAACTGAGGAGTAATTTATGATTATACTTAATTATAAGTAGTTTCTGATTATATTCTCACATAGCTTGTTCTCAATTTCCAATTAATGTTCATATTTTACCATGCCTGTGATAATGCTTGGGATGGTTACTTTTGAACTGTGAACAGCAGTTGATATAATAGCAATTGAGTGTACTGATTAACAATTACAGAAGCACTGACTTTTCAGGACAAATACTAAATGTGAATGTTGGCAAATGTCCAGAGTTATTTGAATGGCCCATCTAAGATTCTTTAAAGAAACTTTAATTGTCTGGAAATATCCAAAATTATTTTCATTGTAAGTCTTACTTGACAGTCTTATGGTTTCTTGTCTAATTAGTGCATGCCTTTCAGTTTAAATAAGTTACTTGTTGCCAGCATGCTCTCTAATATTCATCAGAAATGTTAAGTTTGTGACAGCATATTTTTTAGCAAGTTATTATAACTGTAATTATATTAAAATGCACTGAAGGATTAAAACTTTATAACAATGGAATAAAATACAACAAAGAGCTTGTCTGCAAATGTTCTGCAAATTCTAAAGTGCCTCAGAAGCCATATGGGTAAAACCCATAGAAACAGCTAGACAATTGGAGTAAATAAGATTTGATTGATTTTTGTTGCCCTTTTATTGGTTTGGGCCACATATGTCAGTTTCTAGATAAAACTGGAATTCAAGCTGAAAAAGTTAAGCTATATAATTATCCCACTATTGATACTGGGAAAGATCCATGTGCAATGCAAATGGTATCATTCATGCCCATCATTCAACATTTCCCCCAAATGCAAATCTACTCAGGAAAAAAGCTGGCAATTGTGTTTTGGGAACATAAAACTATGTTCTAACAAGCACAGGGCAAGCCCATTGACCCCTAAATATCAACTGACATAAAAAAAATGGAATAGAATGGCTGAAATCCCAAAGTAGAGTGTTCTTATAGCCATTTAATGGATATAGGCACTTTCCTTGAATCATGCTAGCCTAGCTAGTGTGTATACATAGGAACCACGATACTGAGACGTGGAGAAGATAAGAATCCCTAATTGAGGAGTATGGCTTGAAGTAAAAGGAAACAAAATATTCATCAGAAAATCTGATCACTCCTTCAATGTTAAGGGATCAAGGATAATGTTCCTCATTGTTGGAATTGGCTGTTTTCTAGAAGATTTCTTCAATTTAATCTGACCTGTTGCTAAGCTCTATTTTTCCCTTCTCTTGATAAGACAGGTGAGGAAACCTATAGAGGGATAACCTATACTTCCTGACCAGAAAACAGATAGAGGAAAAGATGGAAAGAAAATGAATGAACCTAACATTACTCTTCACCATCCATACAACACAGAGGTGGCCAAGGAAATAAGAAAAAAAATACTTGGAGAGTACATAAAACTGAAGGAACGTCTAGAAGGTTTATAAGAGCAAGTAAGTAAGCAAGCAAATATCATCTTTTTTAGTATAAAGAAATGGCATTATAGTAGTAATAAGAAATAATTGTTCCTCAGAAATTAAGGCCTCTTGAATTTGGCAGATGAGGTATATCTAGCTATTGTTAAAACTGATTTAAGGATATTATATGGTGAGAGCAGTGTTAGTTTAAAAATAGTACATGGTGGCAAACAATCAGGAGTCTAAAATGTAATAGGATCTAATAATATGGATTCTAGTAGCATATTTTCTTTGTAATTTTTTTTATTAAAAGACATAAAGTTGCATGCTGGTTTCAACCCATCTTTGACTCACACTTCACCCAAGTTTAAATCCTTCATTAGTCTAACCACTCTATGCATCATGAAATAAATTTCATTTCATGAAAGCTTTACCCCTTCTAATAAATCTTATGAAAAGATCTTTCAATTTTCCCAATGATCTGAGGACAATGGAAATCCATCTCATCATAAAAATGCTTTATTATAATAGGGGTACTTAGTGTTAGAATTAGAATTCAGAATTTTGGTAGGAGGCACATTTTGTTCTCCCAAATCAGACAATAGGTGGATCTAATCACTTACATAGAATGAAGGGAGCTTTCTATCCATAAATATCAAGAGGTTTCCTTCCCCTCACCTCGTCCCATCCCCAGCGCACAAGAATGCTGTTAGTTTCCAATTTATAGCAACAGAGATATCTCTTCTTCCCTACCAGCTGTTATACTGGAACAATATCTTTTTGATTTTCATGAAGGATGGGGGAGGTCTACCATAAATTTGGTAAAGGAGATCAAAAGCTCATCTACTTTAAAGCTAATGTTATTTCAAAAACCTTTAATGGGAACTTCCCTTAAATCTCTGACAGAGAAGACATAAAAAATGAATAGTTATATCTATAGCACATTAATATGTTGCTGTGGTTTTTGTAGGTTTACAATAAAAACTTATGGAAAAACATTTTTTGTAAAAAGGTCATGCTCCCTTGATAGTCATTTTGTGTAGAGCCACACTTGTAATTAAAACCATCTTAACTGATACTTCTGACACTTCCTCAGCTTTTCAAGTACAGTCAGTCTCAACTGTAACACAAGCTATTGTGTTTACTGCTATATGTTCATCCTTACATTCTTAAACTACAAAGTAAGGGAAAACGTAAACTGAACAAACCAGAAAACAAGTAGCATTTGCATTTTATTATTAACATTTTTGCCCCTAATAAAAGATATAGAGAAAAAGTACAGCTCCTTTTGATCCTTGATGGAGTAAGCAGCAAAAACAGCCTTCTGTTTGACTCTACTTATGAAAACATTACGTCTTGCCTATACGGCTTAAAAATATTTCAGGCAGGCAGAATTTTCTTAGAGTAATGAACAGCCTGTCATGTTGTGCCCTGATAATTAGCTTCTGGTTTTCTTTCATTTAATTGCATTATGCTTGGGGTCAGACTTATTATTATTGACAAAGAGAAACAGTAATGACACTGTTTCTTGGAGTTTCATGCTTTTTAATGGCCTCTCAAAAATGCTAGTGGTAAAGGAAATTTGTATGCATCTAATGTGCTTCCATTCGGCAACAAGGGCTTCCTAACCTGCCATTTAAAAAGTTGTTAATTATTTTTTAAAAATTAAATAATATAGCTTCAGGTCTAAATGGGATACTTCCTAACTTTGAATCTCTCAACTAAACTCTTAACATTCTATTTTAAGATCATCACTCGAAAAGAATCAGTCTTATGTTACTCATATCTATATATCTATATCTATATTGATTGATCAATTGATTGATCTATATCTCACCTGATTACCACATTTGATAGAAACTTAGCAAACTTTCACATTAGTGAATGTACAGTAAGTCTGACAAATGAAGCAGCCATAATAGAAAGCTCATTATATAACTGTATAGCAAGCAAAAAGCAGATGTTATAAAACATCTCTGCAGGAAATATATAAAGCGTATATTCCACAGACTTTATCAAACCTATCTGGTTTTCATATTATAGTGTTAGCTGATCTAATAATTTAGCAGACAAATATAGTCATGAACTTGTCCTGGTTCAAACATATATGTGATGATGAAGAGCACATTGATACATTAAAACAATATATTATGGTAATAAATCATCTGACTTTGCCTCTTCCAGCTACATAATCAGTAAATCATAATCAGTAGTAAAATTTGTCTGGGCATTTCTATGTCTTCTCAGTCTAAATATTAACAGGGCAGGATTTCCTGGTAGGATGGAAGAAATATATGACACCACTTATCCTGAGAAAGCTTGCAGAGATATTTGGGTATATATGTAAAAAAGTTTAAAAAATTCTGGATCCTAATACATGCTTTGTTTGATACAGAGAATTTTAAAAAATAATATTCAACTGATGCCAGAACTTTTATTTTAGGATTAATGAATAAGCAAAAGAAACTATGGAATTTGTTCGTCTGTTTACTAAATTCATTTTGTTTTGAAGTGGTTCTGGGTAATTTAACACTATTAAAAGCATTAATAAAATATGCATATTTTTAAAACAATCATCAAGGAAATCAAATATAAAAGATTATTTCAGTATATGATCACAGTACCAAGATTAATGTATGCAGAGAGGGAAAATTTGACACTATTCATTATATGGAAGAATGGCTGGACAAGTTGACAGAATTTGCTTAAATGGATCAAGTAACTTCTTTGATTAGAGAACAGAGTGTCTACATTTTTGTTAAATGAAAGCCTTTTATGAATTTTTGTGAAAAAATGGAAAAAGAGCTTGTGACCTATGGTTTTAATGATTAGACAGAACAGATTATAAAAATATATAGCTTTGAAAAGAAAAGTTTAAATATATTTATACTTATAACTGCTCTTAAGAATATCAGAAGCCATTTCTTTATACCTTTTTTCTTTCTTTTGTGTTTTTGCATAGTGTTGACCCTTTCTTGCATGTTTTGCTATTTCTCTGATTTCTTTCTTTTTTCCTTTCTAACTTTATATTAGTTTGTGTTGGCTTTTATCTCCTTGATTAAAAGTTGTAATATGAAAAAAACCAAACAGAAACCTTGCATTATCTTCCATTTACGGAAATAAGATCATATTTTGACACTTCAGATGGGTTCATTCTAACAAGTTTAATCTTCAAACTTGAAAACTGATTTCCTTTTGCCCGCTTCTACTCCTTAGGTAATGCCAGAGAAAGAATGCAGTGCATAGGAGTTTATACAAATATTGCTATAATTCTGTTGTAGAATTCACTTCTGCTAAAGTAAAAATAAAATCAATACAATGATGAAGCTGAATAATCATCCATTTCTATTAACTTTCTTCAAATCATGTTAGTGGCTGTGGTGTATTTTTATCTTGATGATACAGGAAACAGATTCTAGTATACATTGATGTTGCTCTATTGGAACTCAGATTTATTTTTAAAAATTTTAAAAATTCTGAGTGAACTCTAAATTCATTCAGGTAGATTTTTGAAAATCCATGTAATCCTAATATTTATTTATTCCTAATAAGGTTAGATGGAGATATATTCAGAGAGAATATAAAAAAAGATATTTTAACTGCATAATTTATCAAACATTTGCTTTTCCATCTAAAGTGATTTTACTGTAATATTTTACCCTAATGCCTCTCAAACTCAGAATATCATTTAAAAAAATTAAAAAAATAAAATTAGGGCTACCATATTCAGGTTGTAAAAAATAATTGCAAAGTATATGGAAGCCAAGTGATGCTGACAAGTAACCCTTTGTTGCCATCTTATGATCATCTGAGGTTTAATTATTACTTTTAATTCTTATTATCGAAATTTGGTGACTTTCTCATTTGATAAACATAGACCATTTAACATAATTAAGGGAACATATTACATCCTTTACTGAATGTTCAGAAAAGCATCCCAAAGATAACGGCTTCTATTATTTCTTTTAATATTTCAAATATTTTAAAAATACTTTAAACTGTCTGTCTAGTGATGAGAGGAGATTTTAGAAGTAGTCCTCCTATTTTACCACTCTTAACTATACTAGACAATAGTATATACTAAACAGTAGAGTCCTTCAGGTTTCTGTTTCTGTTGATACAGTTCTACAGACTAATTATTCAGTCTGTTTTTTGTAGTTCTATAACTGTCTGGCTTGGTACAGCAACCAAACAGGACAGGTACAGACTTCAACAGATAGTTAGAATTACAGATAAACAATGGAAACCACCTGCCTTTCTTTGAGGACCTGTGTATTGAGCAGGTAAGAAGGAATGGTCAGGGATCAATATCTATAGATCTCTCCCATCCCAGACATAAACTGATTAAATGCCTCCCTTCAGGATTCTGCTAAAGAGCATTGTCTGCCAAAATAACTAGACACAGAGACATTTTCCCCTAGTGCCATCACTCTGTTAAACACCTAATTCCCACATGTTATGTCTATTTACTCATATGGTATGACTGTATTACTATTATCATTCTCAATTTTTCTACCACCTTTTCTTATAAGTATCATTATTATGATTATTATTACTCTGTTGTTTTGCATGTACACTGAGAACTTCTGCACCGGAGGCAAATTCCTTGTGTGTCTAATCATACTTGGCCAAATATGTAAATAAAGTAGTACATTTTGGTTCATTTCTTCCGTCTATCAACAT
>JANHFP010003201.1:0-22231 GCA_032468135.1 Calamaria suluensis
GGGTGGGAATGGAGATTTTGCAATATCCTTCCCCCAGGAGTGTGGAGGGAATGGGGATTTTGCAGTATCCTTCCCCTACCACGCCAACCAAGCCACACCCACAGAACCAGTAATAAAAAAAATTGGATTTCACCATCGACTCAGCCTCTGCATAACTAGGATTCAATAAAGATTTAGTGCTAAGAGATCAAGGTATGCTGTTCTTTTCTCCTCCTACAGATGTGACTTCATGAATCTGGAATCTGGAATGGAGTTACGGGATGAATTAAGAGTGTCCAGTTCCTTCACTCTTTTTTTGAGTCGTCGCTTTCCCTGGAACGGGCTCGGTTGGCCTCGCGTGACTTTTCTTCCCTTCCCCCGTGGACGGACGGGTGGGTGTGCAGGCTGCAACGCTCTGCCCAGGGTTTCCGTCCACCACCACCCGCCCGCCGCAGCCCAACTCCACGGGGGGGGGGACGGGGGACTGGTTACACATCTCCCCTCCTTTGTGTTTTTTTTTCAATTAGGAATGTTGTGCGTTTTGTGCTTTTATTTAATCTCGCTTCTAGTCCGCCAAGTGATTCAGACTGGCTTCATAAAGTGAAGGAAGAGAAGGGGGGGGAAAGCTCCCTATATAATAGAATAAAACACACACACTTGCCCCCAACGGAAGAATTTTTTTAAAAAACCCAAAAACCCTTTCAAATTTAACGCCCATCCTACAGGAGCCTGCCCGCCAGTTTATCCGAAAGCCTGGGGAGTGGGGGTGTACTGGGGGTGTACAGAACAATGTTTCAGGCTTCCTTGAAGGAGGATAAAGTGATTATTTTTAAAATGGGCATCTGAGACCAAGATAACTGGCCATAGAAATTTACCATCTTCCTCTTAAGATAAAATGCATAACCAGGAGAAAATGCATCTTTGCTAATGGAGGATTTACTGTGTGTAAATTTAAAATGGTTTTGTTTGTTGAAAACCAAGATTAGCTTTGGTAAAATAAATTCTAGAGTGAATGCAGTCCACCAGCTCGGTTTGGAAAAGGGGAGTTGCTGCTTTTAAAATGTTTCCCAGGAGAACCACACTGTAGTTCATTCAGAATAGTTCTGTAGAGCTAGAGAAAAGATCTACAACCATCCCTGTAATGTAATCTAATGTTGATAATCCCTGCTGCACGTTTGGGAGAAGGGAGGGCTAAGGAGTGAATCTGAAGACGCATGCAACAACCTTGTAGTGTAGGAAGTTAGCACTCACCCCTCTCCCAGAATGGAATATTTTAGGAAATATTAAAAGGGCAGATTATTATATTTCCCTGGATGGAAAAACATATTTTTAGGCAGGAAACAAACTCCTCCTTAATAGCCCAATTAAGAGATAAAGGGATAGCTGGTCTATTCATACGCAAATGCACTCACCCAAGATCCAACAAAGGTAGGATTAGCCTATACCCATCTAGCAACAGAAACTAACAACATGACACAGAAACTCACCCACATGGCAAGGCTCAAGCAAGCTTGAGAGACAGCCTACAAGGCTAGCTAAGGCCCTCATCCCCTGGGAGTCTCACAACCAATCAGGATACATTTCTTATACAGGAACAGGAAACACTAAGGTGGGGGCCCAACAGAGGGTATAAACTCAGGAACTCAGCATCTTTCAGCCCTTGCTTTTTCTGTTCTTCACCTTGAAGTGTGAAGCATCTTCACCCTTTTGGCTCAGGAACTCAAACCATGTGACCCTGAGCCACCATTAAACTATCTTTCCAAGCAGTCTCCATGTTTGCAGTGTCTGTTTCCCCACTTGGAGCTGAACCCAGATGGATATTTCTTCCAGCAGTAGTGTTGACTAGCACTGTTGCTTAGAAAATACATTGCAGGAATCTCATATTGTAGCTTATTTTTTAATGTTCACTGTATGCTATTTTTCTCCCCAGATGAAGAAATTCTCCCTGCTCCTAATTTTTCACCACCACCACCAATCTGGCTTGAGAGCAATGGCCGAAGTAACTCAGTAATATTTTATGGTTAAAAGTGGTCTTGACCCTGAGCAGGTTCTAAAGTTAAACCATCGTCATCTCCATTACACCTCACTGCCTAAGAGGTTGCCTGAAAAGAAAGAGTCTTGGAAAGGCAAGCTACTTTTTATATTGCATGCCATTCCTATAACTGAATTTGCCATGACCAAAATATCCCATTGCAATCCTTCACATTAAAAAAAAAAGTACATCTCATACCTAACCCAGAACTAATATCTGCTGTGAATTGGAAATATGTGCATTTAGATGGATTGTGAATTTAAAACTTCAAAATCTTTTTTAAAAATCCTGTGATATAAAATGTGAGTTGGAAATAACAGAGCACAGCATCCATAGAAGCTATACATGGTGCATCCCTTCGGTCAAGGTTTGCTTGGTAATGTGCCCATTTATCCAGAAGTAAGACAAATATAACCTGGAATGATATGGAAATGCTACTGGGATTTGATGAACAATCACTCCAGTTAACATTTTGGTCAGTGGGTGACTTGTGACTGACTAATGGCAACCATTTTGCGCTGATTACTATATTCAAGAAAAGTTTTTTTTTTCTTAAGGGTAATCATTGGGAATGAAACTGGGATTTAATGTATAGGTATAGTATATGAAAAACAAAAAACAAAAGACTGGACTAAAGTTAGCATATGCCTTGCATAACCAATTCCTGCAACTTTTAACCTAGTTTAGAGAACTCCATTCATTTTTGGATATAGATAAGAGACTGATCTAAAGTTAATACATGATCACTATCATTTAGTAACCCAGCTAAACTATTTGTCTGATTGGTTATAAAAGAAACTTCTTATAATTCAAGTGTTACATAAGTTCTACATAGAGGTGTCTAGTTTGACAGGAACCATCAGTAGGATTCATGTATTGGTAGATATTGTTGGGGGAGACTAGAATGGAAAATATATTTATTTATTAAATTTATATACCGCCCCTCTCCTCGCGGACTCAATTCATATCTTACTATTGGGACTTTTGTAAAACAATGAGCGCCATTTTAGTGTCTAGTACTACTAATTAAATATTTAGGAGGAAGTCCACAAGTCTTTTTTTAATTAAGGTATTTTTTAACTTAGTGCATGCTATTAAATAACTGTTTGCAGCTCTTGTAAGTAAGAGAAAATTCTGCCCAGGATTTATTAACTTCTTAAAGAAGTATATTTGATTTCCATTCATTGGTTTTCCTATTGATGGTTGTTATTATTCACTGTTTATGCAGTATTGACTGTTTTTGCAATGGCCTATGGCTAAACAAATGCATTTAGGATGCACCAAAAGTCTTTTTTTTTAAAGTTGTTGCAACAAACATATTTATCTCTTCAGGAATGTATTTATTTTATTTATTTATATATCACATTTGGAGACAGCCCATCTCATTCATAAAGGCTCCCTGGGCTGTTTACAATTAAAAATACTTATTCCAATTGTTAATTACAGTTACCCCAGTTGTTAATGTTAATAGTCAATGAGCTGAAACCAGCCATGAAAATATCAATCTTTAGGGTTCAGAAAGGCAAGTGACAGATTGGAAAAGAGAATTTGAGATTAAGGTGGATTGTTCCATGAAAATGTCAATTCAGTTTACAAGCAGCTGTGGAAAAGGCAAATTCTCATAGAAGAGAATATATATAGCTTATGGTTGAACGGTGGAGTTCTTAGTGCTCTCTGAGATTTTTTGTTTGCTTGTAGACATTTTGTTACCTGACTAGGGAACATCATCAGTGCACCGCTCCAAAGCGAATTAAGTGTGAGCTTTGCTCCCTGTTTATGTACAGTAGCTTGCCTTGCCACTGTTGCTGGAGGTATAGTTTTCTCCTTGGGTAATTCTTTCATTGGGGGAGTGTGTGGCTTTCTTCTTTCCTTGTCGATTTTAATCCTTTGAAGATGTTGTGATTGTTTCATGTATCTTCTCTAATTGTTTCTCCTTTATTTTGGTGAAGCTATTGTCTACATGCTAACTAGACCCATACTTTCAGTTGTATGTGTGGGAGTGTTATAGTTTTTAGATGCCGCATAATAGTCTCTACTATGAGTTCTGAGAGCGGTGATTCCATGGATGTTCCTCTGATTTGTTGATATATTTTCCCATTGAAACTGAAAATAGGTAGAGGTTGATGAGACCCATGAGTTAGGTATTTTGATCTTAGTGTGTTTTGCTAGATCGGGTGTTGTGTAGTACTGCTACTACTACATATTCTTTCACTGGTTCTGGATGAATGGACATAAGTTTCTTCCTCCTCCTCAGTCTGTCAACCATTCCTTGCGTTGTAAAATGGGCAGAGTTCAGGCTCCCTAGATCCTGTTTTAAAAGTCTCTTCCTTGGCGTGCCACTTCTCCAAAGCGAACAGCTGATCTCTAGGCTAGAAGAAATGGTAAGGTGAAGACAAAGTTTTAAGAGTATAGCCACCTGTCAAACTGTCGACAATTGCAGCAGTGATGTTAAGAATGGAAAGCAGGGAAGACTATAGGAAATGAAGACAGAGTCCTTTAACTGAAGCCAAAACAGAGGCAGTTACGAGTGTTAGTGAGGATAGAAAATATATGCTGGTTTAGTTTTCTGGTGGCACACAGATGAGATGAGAATACTTCAGCTGAGCTGCAAAAGCTCAGAGCTTCTAGATCAGTTACTTGGGAATAAGTGCACGAACTGGATTAATATCTTACTTCTTGAATTCTGATAACTGTCTGGTGGTCCTATGAGGCCAGGTCCAAAATGAAGGCATGAAGAATCAGAACCAAGTTTGATACACTAAGTGATATACCTTGGACACCTATTAAAAGCTTAAATTATATCCCTGAATTGGCTCAAAAGGTGGGGAGGGGACGTTGTGTCAGTTTTCCCTCTTATGCCTATGACTTTCACTTAGCTGGAGTGTAAAGCTTCGCACCTGATTGAAGCAGAGGGTGGTTGCAAATATCCTCTTTCCCACCAACATGCTGCAATTAGCAGCAGATGCAAAACACAGCTAGACATTGTCACACTGCTATGCATAGTGTAGGATATAGAAGTGTGACATAGCCAGGCAGAATTATCCAGTCCTCCTAGGACAAGGTGATTTGGCTCATTAAAAGCTATTTATTTAAGTGGTTTTATTCCACAGTCAACCACTGATTAAAGAGGAGCTACAGGTACAAGTTCTATGTCTGCTGCTGCCGCCCCCTGCGATGTTGCTTTCCCTTCAGTGTCTTGAAATGAGGCCCAGTTTGATTCCTTCTTAATTAACATGTTATACATATAGAGAAGGAGACTTAGGACACTGTGACATGTTTCTTGCATTACACTAAACTCATTTGATTTTTGGTACATTATGTTTGGCCTCAGTTATTTTGTTCTTTGTTTTTAGATAATTTTATTAACAATTAGAAATGAAGAGAATAAAAGCCAATTGAAACCACAAAAAATACAAACAGAAACATGTCAAAAACAAATAAAAGGGGAACGTGGAACAGATGGGGGAGAAAGGAAGGAGTAAGGGGAAAAATTAACTTTCCTTTTCACCCCAGCAGTAAACACAATTTTATAGCTTATCACAGTATCTAAATAAATCTCTCTTCTCCCTCTTACATAAGGAAAATGAGGTTCAAATGCTACGTCAGAACTTTAGCAGAAATTTAACAAGTCGCAGAGGTAGTTTGCTCGGTCAACTGTTTTAAAACAAAAATCCTTCAGACCTTTAACAGATTTCTTTTATATCAATAAGTAAAATTTATCTTTTTGTTTGTCACTTCTAAAAGAGTACTTCCAAGCATTAGCAGAGCTCTTTTATCTATCCAGAAGGAAAAAATTGATCCAGACCAGTTTTCATCTTCTTTAGGAAATGAGCCATTCATCAGATATATTTCTATTGCCTATAAATCCTCTTTCAAATTAATTTCAAAACACCCATCATAGCTTGTTCTTGTTTTGTGAGTTCATTAGAACCTGGCATATCAATTTTATAATAATAATAATAATAGTTGGAAGGGACTTGGAGGTCATCTAGTCCAACTCCCTGCCCAGGCAGGAAAACCTACAACACTTGAGACAAATGTAACCTGGCATATCAATTTTATCAAGCATTTGAGTCATTTTGGTTCAAAACCTGGCTGAAAGTATTCAGATATTTGCCCTAATGGTTCCTGCTCCTTTTTCTTGATCTCCCTACTTTAATATCCAGCCTTTAAGGTTTCTTTATCATAAAGAAACCCAAAAGCAATCTCCATTTTCCCATGAGAAAGTATCTTCTAAATAATTCAAAACTATAATTGTAAATCCCTCTGGCCCTTTAATCCTTTATTAACTTCCCAAAATCCATATACTAAGTGCTCTTATGTTGCTTTGCCAGTACAAAAAGGTCTTAATCTTTCCAATATGTAAATACAAGTTTTTAAATCTAAAAAAGTGATACAATCTTAATGTCAAGTTTAATTCCACAAATATTGCTTTCTAAAAATTGACTTGATGTTGTCTTGATTCTCAGCCCCTCCACTGATAAGCCAGCCATAAAGATGGCAAGTTTCTACAGTCTATGGCCTCACAAGGAGCAGCTGTCTGGAGTCATGTGGATGATTTCAATAATTTCTCCTATGTTCCAGGATTGGCTTGGATCCGCCAACCCAGAAAGGTGGGGAATGCCGGGCTGAACTGGAAAGCCAAACCATCAGGATCTGCATAACTCCAAATATGCAATATACACTCATCTATAACTTCAGTTCTTCCATGAATTCAATTCCCAGGAGAGAGCTTGAACTTCAGAGAATAAGATGTAGTTATGTATGTCTGATGATTGCCCCAAAGATGAAACGGAACACATACTGTCCCGCGGGTGGCAATCATAAAACAAGATATACACTCTCAGGATATACACTATATCAGTGATGGCTAACATATTTGCCATTGTGTGCCAAAAGTGGGGGGAGTGCATGTGGGGTTTACGAGTGTGCATGCCCACACTCATAATTCTATGTGCCCTCCACGCACAGGCACATGCGCACACACCCTGCACTCCCCTCCACTTTTGGCACATGATGGCATGGTGGGCTAGTTTCTCACTCTCCCCAGGCTCCAGAGCCTTTCTAGGAGTCTGGGGAGGGTGAAAATGGCCTTCCCCACCCCCCTGGAGGTCCTCCGGAGGCCAGAAACAGCCTGTTTCCCGAATTCTGGTAGGCCCAGAAAGCCTGAAAATCAGCTGGCCAGGTCACGCATGCATGCCAGAGCTGAGCTCACCACATGCCCACTGATATGGTTCCATGTGTCACCTGTTGCACACGTGCCATAGGTTCACCATCAGTACTATATAAAATAGAGACATTTCCCCCATCTCCAAGAGGGAGGGGTCCAAGAAGGGTTATGTAAAACCCTATGCCTAGGGGTATAACATAATATAACATTCATGTATTTCCCTCTGAGACTTAAATAACGGTAGACCATGTACACCATTCCAATAGATCAAAAAATTTAGAAATGCCCATGAATTCACAATCCTACTGCTCTTCTGACTTCACTGTTTTCCTTCTCACTGCTATTATGTTTGTGTATTTGCTCTGGTCCATAAAGTATATGCCATTATTAATAGTTAATCTTTAAAGTGGCACCAGACTCTTGGCTGATTAAAAAAATACTCTTTATATTTTGAATAATTCAGGACAAGCTTTATCTTTAAGATTGTTGCCCTGGGCAGCAGAGTTTTGACAATGTATTTGAGGTGTCATGGAAGAAGGGCAAACTGTAAGCAATGTCTTTTATTATTATGGTACTTTACTGCCAGACATATTCTATCAGGAAATCAGGAGAAAGGTTTGGGGCGTCGGTGTCAACTGCCAGAATACATCTGCATTGAATATGAAAAAAACCGCCTTGATGGAAGGGAGAGAGTGGAGAATATGTTGATTTTTTTCATACAGCAAAGCATCTTAGTCCTGAAAGCACTCAGAAGCTCAGAGGCAGAAATCTAAGAGTAGGTTTAAATGAACAAGGAAGTATACTCAAAGCTGTGGAATACTTCACCCATGGTGCTAAAACTAGTTTGTTAAATGATTTGCAAATTGTATAGAGCTATGATTTTATTGTGAATTGGACAGGATGTGGTTGTCAGCGGTATAAAACATTTAATAAATACTTCTTAAAAAGCAAAGAGTGCTATGCAAACCAGACTTAACTGGATTTATGACATGTCAAGCCCAAACTAAGCAAGCTGCATTATGGCATAGCATGAACTCTCAGTTTGGATACCAGACTTCTTCTACCCTCTGAATGATCTTTCCTGTGATTGGGACAGACTGGCCGTCTTCAGGAGGGCCTTAAAGACCTGGATGTTCTTCCAGGCCCTGAGGTAAGGTGTATGTAAACCCCACTTTCTTTCTTAGATGATTGGTGTGTGTGTGTGTGTGTGTGTATTGCTGTCTGCACTGCCATTGGATTATTTATTTTTTTTAAAAAATGTTACTATATCTGCATTCCTTCTTGCATTCTGAGCATTTTGGAGTCAAGCAGTGCTGAAATTGAATTTCAACTGAAAATACAACTGAATTTCAACTGAAATTGAATTAAACACTACTTTTTTTGGGGGGGGGAGTATTGTATAGTCATACGTGTAGTTCTCATTTAGCAACCACAATTGAGACAGGTCCAATGTGACTGTGCTTAGCCCTTAACCTCAGCTTTCCAACTTCTGAAGGATATATATATGACCCTAAAAAGCCAGGTGTGCCCAATAACAGGAAAGCTTTTCAGAATTCAAATCACGAGGAAACCAGATAAAAGGGCAATTCTTATAGCTCTTTTTGTCCATTCCCTACCCTTTGGAATGCTCATCCTAGCACTGAGATAATTGGCAAGAAAATAATTGATATTTGTATTTACAATACCTTGGAGAGAAAGGGATTGCAAGAGAATAAGCAGACACACAATGGGAAATACACATTGAAATGAGGTGGTAGTGCCAGCTGTTTACCTAGTTTCCTAGCCATCAGCCCTTCGGAGGCAAACAAAAACCTTTAGTGTGAAACTGATTGGGGTCTTGTCAATTTCAGGTAGTAGCTGCCAGCTACTACTTGATGAACTAATTAAGGTGACAGCTGAGCTTATCAACTTGCCTTCAGCAGTTTTTAGGTATGCGCAGTTCTGGAGAGAAAAACAACTCGGGAAGAGATAGCATGTTTAACCATCTTTCTGCTCTGGGGAGGGAGAGAGAAAGAGAGGGAGAGAGACCTTCTATGTTGGGCTAGAAAGACTTAAAGACTCTCTGAAAAACATTAGCAGTAGGTATAGAGAAAGCTAGGTGGACCAATAGTTTGACTTCAGGGTTATCTGCAGTGAGGATTTAAAAAGTCAAGATGGCCACAAGTGCACAATGAAATCCTCATTCCGTTTTTATGCGTGTTGCACATGTAAAAAGTGACTAGTTTTTGGTCCTGTGATTATAGCTGTTTATAAACCATTTCCTGTATTCTTCTGTAACATGGTAGCTTTAAAATCTACTGGGGCTTCCCGTACTAAGATAAGTACTATCAGGGGTGCTTTCTTTCTGTAGCAGTGGGTTTGTGGTCTCTGCCAGCACACAGGCTGGGATAAACTTGTCTTCTTGTAACTGTTTAAGAACCTGATTATTTATTTCTTTTTTTTAAACCCTAAAAAGTGTTCTCCAAGCCATAGCAAAATTATACACAGTTGTTCAAGACTATAAATCATGTATCCTGCTGGCCCTGAAAAATCCAAATAGCTAATAAGAGCATCCACCAGATGGAAAATAATTTTGCTTGCTATCGTTGATGGAATATATAAGGAAAACAGAAGAAAAAATAAGGGAAGACATGGGATAACATGTTGGTCAGGTATTGTGGATTTTCTCTCTCCCCGTTTTGTATTTTGTTTCAATTATACCAGGAAAGATTGAGAACATGAAAAATTGTGTCATAATCTTTCTAGTACTTTCCAGACATCTTTGCTGGATGGTTCTGGTTTATATATGCTTTGAAATAGCTAGAAAGAATTATTTTGTTTGGCGTAAGTCTTGGTTATGTCTGTCAAGTGAACCCAGTGAATTATAGTTTACTCAGCAAATTGTGATTAACCAAATCAGGGTGCCCACTGATAAGTTTTTTTTTAATTTAGCATACTGTGTCACATCTGATTTTATTTAACTTCTAATTAAATAAAAAGGAACTTTAAATTGTTTAAAAATGTTTATTTAAAAAAATTAAGATGTGATTGTACCTATATCTTGGTTACATTGACTTAGTTGCTGGTTTTATCATGGCTCCTATATTTGTTTGCTATGTTTTCATCTTATATTTTATTACATCCGGAATCATATGTTTCAGATGGGCAGCCAAATAAATAAATA
This sequence comes from Calamaria suluensis, assembly GCA_032468135.1. Lineage (NCBI taxonomy): Eukaryota > Metazoa > Chordata > Lepidosauria > Squamata > Calamariidae > Calamaria > Calamaria suluensis. The sequence goes on from JANHFP010003201.1 coordinate 10,345, forward strand.
CATTTTTTAAAAAAAATGGGAAGTTCACAATTTGTCAAGCAATGCATCCACTCATGTGTAATCTAAAAGAACTTTTACCCAAAAATAAAATATTAAAAACAAAAATGAGTTGGGGTGGGCAGCCATCAAAAAGTTTATTTGAAAGCGCTACCACTTGCCTAGAAAAAAAGAGCCCCAAAAGAAGATATAATAAAGAATGACCCAGTGCTTCTAAGGAGCAGTCTCACCAGTGTTCTTTAATAAACTGATATTTTATTTTATTCACCAGACTTCCTTTGGTAACCATTCTGTGAAAGCACTCTATATACAAATCTGCTAGTCCTCAAAATTGGCGATGTTGTTGTTGTCTTTGTAGTGCAATATGCCAGGCTACTTTTACAATCTGAGTAATTCTATCTGTAGCTTAACTTTTAATATGTTCCTGGTCAAAGAAACTTTGTCTTTTACAATACCAACACACAACTTTCTTAGATTAGTAATCTAAGCTGCAGACATCTGGGCTATTACCAGATGTCATCCAGATTTCTGTAGCTGAACTCTGGATTGAAGCCTTCTCAATTTCCTTAAATATTATATTGGTTATTATATAGGAATCTGTTGTTGTTTTTAATATTGATTGAGCAGAAAATGCTGCACAGAAAAGAACACTTCTTAGAATAATAACATATCGCTCTCTAGACCTCCGAATTCTTGGATTCAGGCAAGGAGTATTAATTCTATGTAAAGCTGAGAGAAATGGATCGATAAATATAAATAGCAGAACTGCTAGGAAATAATAATCATAACACTGTCAAATTCCACAACTTGGTGAGAAATCCCCGCCACCAGTGCCACCCACACATGCTACTGAAAAATAAAAGAACAAGAACCTATGTTGCCAGAATTAGAAAACTTAATAAATCATCCTTCCTCAAGAAAAACATACTATTTAAAGATACCATATCAGAGGTACCATATAACTAGGAATATACGCCCAGCATGCAGTAGGAATAAGATGCTGATGGTATTTCTTGGAGATAGACATATATCTGGATGCTCTAGTGATCTGCACTAAGCCCTGGTCATTCCATATCTTCATTAATGATCTTTCCAAAACCGAAAATGATTAAGCTGCAAAACCAATGGAACTTCAACCAGACTTTCAAGTGCTGTGAAAAAGAGCAATGAGCTGACAGTGTTGGTTGATACCTGCAAATATAATATCAGTTCATTAAAATGATCGTGCCTATCTTGAATGTCTCACAGGTTTCCAAATTAGCCAATGCCATGCAGGAACAAATTTTTGATAATCATTGTGGGTAGTTAATATAATATTTCCACCATATAGGCAAATTGTACAAGAAGAAACATTCATAAGGTAAAGATACATAGAATTCTTTATTGGCCAAGTGTGATTGGACACACCAGGAATTTGTCTTTGGTACATATGTTCTCAGTGTGCATAAAAAAAAAAATTCATCAAGAAAGTAACACTTTCTTAAAGCAAATAGTACCAAAACTATGTACAACACTCCATCTCCACAAAAATTGTGACACATTTCTACAGGGTCCATCTTAGGATCAATATTCAAAGCAGAAGAGAAATCAGAAAACCACTTTTCCACTTTCCATGGACAGGAAAGAAAAATCCAATGTACAAGTACTGAGCATTCCTTTTCTGACATGCTGAAGAACATTAGAAAAAATAAACCAACCTGAAAGAAGGAAAGGATCTCTTAAGAACAGTTATGTAGAGTTAATTCAGTGATCCTTCTGTCATAGGCATGCATAGGAGGGTTAATCCATTTGCTTTGTTTTGGGCAATCAGCCTTGCTTATGCTAGAACTAGGGGAATGACCTTGATGTCAGTAGAATACTGTGAGTGAACATCTTTTCTCAATCTAGGTGTCCACCACATGTGTAGCCCAATTCATAGGCTCCTTTTGCATAGCTTGCTTCACCTAGTAGGTAAGACCATGCAAAGTATTAAACTTGGTTAATTATAACCTTGGCTTGTTTGTTTGCTTGTCTGGCAAACATGGGTTCCAATAATTCAATCTGCTTGCTTAATTTATGATTGGGTTAAGTCTAGTTAAATAAGTTGTGTGAATGCAGCCTCAGCATTTCCAACCTGCGTGGCCATCGTTGAGAATTGTGAGTGTTAGTCTATATACTTAGGGAAGGTGAAAGCTAACCCAGAATTTAGCTAAGTGAACAGCATAACTAAAACATCTATTATTTAAAACAGGTATGTATACAGGTAACTTACATGTAAACCAGGAGCAATGAATTGATGTGAGAAATTAGTAAAAAATAGTAGTTTAATACAGAGATGTCAAACAGAAATATTGGATGTATATAAATTAATTTAACAGTAAGTGATTGGGGAATGCATTTGGATTCTAAAGATCCAATGTAACTGGAAGAAGTTCAAAACAACAACATTGTTCCATGCCATCACTGTTCCAGAATCTACAGTAATAACAGCTTTCACATTAAGAGAAAAGGGGAACTGGCATTTGGGTATATAAGCAAAGCACAGGTCCTCCTGCCAAATATGTCACATGTTCCTAAATATATTAATCATAATTAATATTACTCTGTCTCATAAGCAAGCCTTAACGTATTGTACACATTACAGACACAAATCTTGGCACATATAATGTAGCTATTTACAAAGAGAAAATATAGGAAGGGAACAACAGTAGAGAGAGTAATTTGCTTGTACTATGTCCAGGACGAAGATAGAGAGGTTACACTTACAGCTTGCACTGCACAAGGTTTACCATACCTGGGTTCTAAAAATCAGGACAGGTGCTGTATGGTAACAAAGTGGTACAATGTTCTATATTTTGTGGCTACCATATAAAGATCTTCCTGATTGGTACAGCTCAGATGTAGGATGTCTACTTAATCCATTCAGTTCTTGAGTCAGAATCATATGGGAATGGAATTCATGAGTAAACTAGAACTTGTCTTGTGGTAATGAAATATGTGCCATTATTTCTCATGGTCTTACTGATCACAAGCATTATAGCTTGTGGATGTATGAGTTTCAAGACATGACATATCCATAGTTGCTTGTCTTTTTCCTTGGATACTGTTGGTGTCTTCAGTTTCGGTGAAATAACCCACACGACTCTGCCTCGATATTCCAAAGTGGTTTATTTTTCTCGAACAGAAAGGTAACGCAGCGTTCCCTCACAGGAGGAATTAAAGTCAGCTCTAAACAATCCATACACAGCATTCTTATAACGCGCCCCCCCCGGTCGTCCAATCCGTTCCACGCTCTCCTTCCTGCAGTGCGCTCATTGGAGAACGTAATTACCCACGATATCGAGGTTTGGAACCGATCGACATTCCTTCGGCTGACACCACCCTTCACCAACACCATTGCTTAAGGTACGTGATCTGCATTGTCGGGCGGGAACCCGACAGGCAGCTTCCCTTCACCAGTTGTCAACCTAAGATACAAATATAGATAAAACACATCCATTAAAAACCCCAGTTTATTTAACGATTATCGCGGCCGAGTTGGATTTATCCTATGAAACTGTTTTACCAATCGTTCGGCATACATATCCACTGACTTTACCCATGATGCGTCAGAAGCAGGATACCCCCTCCATTGAACCAAATAAAATAACGACCTGCCTCTTCTCTTGGAGTCCAATATTCGCTGAATCTCATACTGATCGTCTACCAACGGGCCCGGTTGACTATCCTTTCCCTCTTCATCACGTCTCACCCACGGCTTTAACAGACTGGCGTGGAAAACGGGATGCACCTTCCCTAACGATCGAGGTAACCTCAACCGAACTGTTACAGGATTTATCACAGTCTCTATCGCAAAGGGACCAACATATTTAAGGGCTAATTTTCTACTCTTCCTTTGCAACCTAAGGTACTTGGTAGACAAATATACCTTATCCCCGACCCGAAATTCAGGTTGTTGACTCCGATGCTTATCTGCCTGAACCTTGGAGTCATCCATAGCCCTTTCTAAACTTAACCTCACCTCCGGCCATGCCTTAGAAATATGCTTAGCCCATTCCTCAGTACTAACAGTATCCCGCTCGGGTTTAGGAATATCCGGAATAGCCACCAATTCTCTCCCTGTTACTACCTGAAAAGGGGAGGAGCCAATACTGCGGTGGAATGCGTTATTGTATGCAAATTCCGCCAGGGGGAGAAGAGCAACCCAATTGTCTTGTTGATAATTTACGTATGATCTTAAATATCTTTCTACGATGGAATTAGTCCTTTCCGCAACTCCATTCGTAGCGGGGTGATACCCCGAACTCAACCCTTGTGAGGATCCAATTAACTTTAAAAACTGCTTCCACCACAAGGCGGTAAACTGGACACCTCTGTCCGATATTATCCGTACAGGTACACCATGGAGACGATAAATATGATGTAAGAAGAGATGACAAAGTTTTCTAGCCGAGGGCAACCCTTTACAGGGCACAAAATGCGCCTGTCTCGAAAAAAGGTCAATAACGGTCCAAATAACCGTATTTCCATTATCATTTGGTAAGTCCGTGATAAAATCCATCCCCACCTGTTCCCAGGGGGATGTAGGTTCAGCCACTCGCTGGAGCAGTCCCCATGGTTTCCCTGGCTTTATCTTACATGTTGCACACACAGGACATGTTCTAACATACTCCTGTATCCTACCCCGCATATGGGGCCAACAAAATTGCCGCCTAACCAGATGTAGAGTCTTTAGATAGCCAAAATGTCCACCCACATACCTATCATGGCAATGCTCCAAAACCCTCTCCCTCATTGCTTCCGGAACATAAAGCTTACCCTTAAACCATATCCACCCATCCTTCTCCTGCACCTCGGACCTATTCTTTACTAACCATTCGTCCTTTTGATATCCTTTCCTAAATAACGGATGCCATGCGTCCTTTATCCCTGATAGTTGAACATTCCTTCCCACCGGAACCAACGCTTGAATAACATTCTCCCTCACACTTTGATGCTGCGGCATCCGGGATAGGGCGTCGGCCAAAAAATTCTTCCCCGCGGGTACATACTTTAACAAAAAATTGAAGCGGGTAAAATATTGGGCCCACCTCAATTGCTTAGCCGACAACTTCCGAGGGGTTTGGAGAGCTTTAAGATTTTGGTGGTCTGTCCAGACTTCAAACTTATGCTGTGCTCCTTCCAATAGGTGTCGCCAGGTCATTAAACCCCACCTAATAGCGAACGCCTCCTTCTCCCAGATCGGCCAGTTTCTTTCAACCGCCGTAAACTTGTGGGAGGTATAAGCACACGGATATAACAAAGTATCCACATCTCTCTGTAACAAAACCCCTCCCACCGCAACGTCACTGGCATCCACTTGCAACACATAAGGTAAGTTCTCCCGTGGGTGTTTCAATATAGGCTCTGAACTAAACACTAATTTCAATGCCTCAAACGACTGTTGACAATCCATCGTCCAATTTAGTCGTGTACTTTGAGGCCCCCCTTTCGTCTTCAACAACTCCGTTAATGGCCACGCGATATGAGCGAATTTTGGTATAAAACTCCTATAAAAATTTGCAAAACCTAAAAACCCCTGTAACTGTTTACGAGTACAGGGTCTCTGCCAATCCATCACCGCTCGTACTTTAGCGGGATCCATACTAATCCCCCTAGTCGACACCCTATACCCCAAATAATCCACTTGTTCTTTATTGAATTCACACTTAGAAACCTTCACGAAGAGATCAGCGTCCAACAATCGGATGAGCACCTGTCTTACCAGTTTTCGATGTTCCTCCAATGACGTAGAGTATATTAAGATGTCATCGAGGTAAACCAGTACACCCCGATACAAGAACTCATGCAGCACCTCATTTATTCTCTGCATAAAGACCGCGGGGGCGCCACACAGCCCAAAGGGCATCACCCTAAAAGCATAACTGCCCAAAGGGCAGTTAAAAGTGGTCTTCCACTCATCCTCCTCCTTTATGCGTATACGATGATACGCCTCCCTCAAATCAAGCTTAGTGAAAATCGTTCCCCCAGCTAAGGCCCCCAACAAATCCTTAATTAGCGGCAATGGATACACCGGCTCTACACAAATTGCGTTCATCCCACGAAAATCGACGCAAAGTCTAAGCCCTCCGTCTTTCTTTGGCCGGAACATAACCGGGGCCGCCACATGCGATCGACTAGGCCTAATGTACCCCCGGGCTAGATTGATGTCAATATATTGTCTCATTGCCTCTAATTCCGCTCTAGTCATAGAATACATTCGTGGCCGGGGATGCTTCATACCCGGCACTAATTCTATTGAACAGTCGGTTGATCTGTGGGGGGGAAGAGTTGTACCCTCCTTTTCACTAAACACTCGATGTAAATCATGATATTCGGGAGGTACGCCCTTCAATGTAAGTTCTTGGACCAACCCTTCCTGTATCCCTTTGGACGTAGTTTCTACTCTAATACGTAGGATCCGATAACCATCTTCCCAAGTTATAATCGGCTTACGCATGTCCATCCAACAAATTCCCAACACCATCAATTCTGTTAATCTTGGCAATACAATAAACCGTATACACTCCTTATGTTCACCAATCGTCACCTCTATCGGATCGGTCACCCTATTAGTTGTCATACCCCCCAACAAACTTCCGTCCATCTGTTCGAATGCAATTGGGGAACGTAAAGTTCTTGTCTCAATACCCAATTTCTCCACCACATGCTCGTTGATCATACACCGGGTACATCCCGTATCGATCAACACATCTAACATACATCCCTTCCCAGTCTTCGGATTGATTGCTTTCAGTGGAAACCGGAATGGCTTCACCGTTCCACTCACCAACGGATCTTGTTCCGGATCATTATCGGAATCCTGGGACGATGAGGCACCCACATGATCAGCGACGACCGGACTCTCCTCCATACTCGGCCGTTTCCCCACAACAGCATCCCGGCTTCCTCGCCGCACCCGGGGAGTAGAACCGATGCCCAACGAACGTTCACGCCCCGCGGATAGGGGCGGAAGCGAACATTCGACTGCTCGATGACCCTCTTTCCCGCAGCGGAAACATCTGAATGATGGTCGCCGCCCAATTTCCTGAGCAGGCGCTGTCACAGCTGGATTAACTCCCCTTGGTTGTTGTGGGGGTAGCGAAGATCCCCTTCCCCGTCCAGACGGTCGATAACCCCCTCTATATGGTAGATAGGTGTAGACGTTTCCTCTCAAGCGTCTCATTCCAGTGTCTAACTCAATGGCAGCTCTATACCATGCCATCAATTTATTTGGTAATCCACGGAACAGACAAGCCTGACATAAGGCAGGGTCCATTCCATTCTGAAACTGGACCACTAACATCCTTTCGGGCCATGACCGCAACCTTGTCACCACTTTCTTAAACTCAGATATATAGTCCTTGACAGGTCGGCCCCTTTGTCGCAAAGACACTAACTCTCCCTCAGCTAATTCCACAATAGCTTCATCCGAAAATTGATTACTTAGTGCTTCTAAAAATAGTCCTACGTCCGTCAGCTCCTTCGCTTTATCCCGGTGCAAGGAGGCCACCCACGTAGCCGCATCTCCGGACATAACGGACGTAATAGCATTTATTAATGCCCATTGAGAGGGGTAAAGAGACCCGTACGTGTCCACATGAATAATAGTCTGATTTATAAATAAATGCACTCTCTCCGGGTCCCCAGAAAAATGGGACTGTAATGGAGGTGGTCCCCAGATGGGTTGTGGAGCTAACCCAGCAGTCCAAACAGGTGGGGGAGGACCTTGACTTCCAGGAGTTGTCCTCGACCCCCTAGAATTCCCTGTTGGCTGCCTAATTGCTTCTTGGGGTGTTAGAGGCATTGGTAGTCCACCGCTTTGGTAACCTTTACCATCATTTCGCCAGCTTGAAATCCCACTGTTCCTCTTCTCCTTATCATTGGCGTTTAAAACCGTTGGAAACACCCCAAACTTTTCTCGCATAATATCCAAAGTGGATGGGTGGAGTTCCGTAGTTCTTTCCCCTAGGCTCGTTTCCCCCACCGCCCAACGGCGTTCTCTCCATTCTCCCAAAGGAGGAGCGTACTGCGGGGAGAGGGGAGGTTGACCCGCGGGGACTTGCAGCGTAGACCCATGCCACCACGAACCTGATCCTCTTCGCGTATTCTCTTCCCGCCCGCCCTCCGAATCAATCCAAGTACTTGTCTTTACCTTCGGGCGAGCGGCTTGATCTGGTCCCGTAGCGCCTAATAATACTGAGTCGAGGGAATTTAGCAGATCCTCCACGTCTTCCGCCTCCTCGGGAACCGCCGTCAGGTTCTTCCTAACCTCCGACATGTGGAGCGACGAGTAAGCACAAATGAGAGCTGACTTTCTGTTGGTGTCTTCAGTTTCGGTGAAATAACCCACACAACTCTGCCTCGATATTCCAAAGTGGTTTATTTCTCTCGAACAGAAAGGTAACGCAGCGTTCCCTCACAGGAGGGAATTAAAGTCAGCTCTAAACAATCCGACATACACAGCATTCTTATAACGCGCGCCCCCCCCGTCGTCCAATCCGTTCCACGCTCTCCTTCCTGCGGTGCGCTCATTGGAGAACGTAATTACCCACGATATCGAGGTTTGGAACCGATCGACATTCCTTCGGCTGACACCCCCCTTCACCAACACCATTGCTTAAGGTACGTGATCTGCATTGTCGGGCGGGAACCCGACACCTGCCATGCCTACCAAGCCAATCACCCACCAAACCGGTAGTAAATTTTTTTGAAACCCACCGCTGATCCTGATCCATTACTCCCAATATCATGACTTTTTTGACATTTGTTGTACAGATAGTCCTCGACTTACAACTGTTCACATAACGACTGTTCAAAGTTACGACGACACTAAAAAAGTGACTTATGAGCATTTTCTCCAATTGGTGCAGTATCCCCATGGTCAAAATGATCAAAATTTGGCCGCTTGGCAACTGGAATTTATTTATGACAATTGCAGCATCCCCATAGGGACGTTTGATCACCCTCTGTAACTTCCCCAGCTGGCTTCCGAGAAGCAAAGTCAGTGGGCGAGAAGCCGGATTCGCTTAATGACTGCATGTTTCATTTTTTTTAAAAAAAATTATTAGATTTATACCCAGCCCCATCTAAGTTGTTTTGCTTAACAAGGGTGACAAAAAGGTTGTAATATTGCGTGCAACCCATTTTAACAAACTGCTTTCCTTAGCAAAGACAATGTGGGGCTCAGTTGAGGTCGTAAAATGTACCTGTACCTTGAAAAAGGAATGACTTTTGACTAGGAAGTAATGAGTTCCTCCAATTATTTAATTTCATCTGCAGATGCAAAACTTCTCCCCTTGATTTGTGCTGTTGAACTGGGAAACCATTTTGGTTAGGAAATAGCGACATCTAGTGGAACAGGATGTTATGACATTCCAAAGTCCTAGAATTTAGGCAAGATGCTGGAAATTATTTTATTCCTGCAGAAACTTCAGCACCTTTTTCTCAAGGCTTTGCTGGCTGGGGAATTCTGGGAGTTGAAGTCCACGAGTCTTAAAGTTGCCAAGGTTGGAGACCCCCTGCTATAGACGGAGTAGCAATTTGATTCAAGTTTCCTCAATCCAGGGATAGGGAATCTGTACAGGTAGTCCTCGACTTACAACGGTTTGCTTAAGTGACCGTTCAAAGGTACATCGGCACTGTAAAGAGACTTATGACTGTGTTTCACAGTTACGGGATTTGCAGCATCGCCGTGATTAAAATTCGAACGCTTGGCAAGTGGTTCTTATTTATGACCGTTGCTGTATCCCTAGCAGTGGTGAAATTCATTTATTTTTTTATTACTGGTTCTGTAGCAGTGGCTTAGTGGCCATGGCAGGGGAAGGATACTGCAAAATCTGCATTCCCTCCCCACTCCTGGGGAAAGGATATTCAAAAATCTTCATTCCTACCCCACTCTGGTGCCAGCCAGAAGTGGTATTTGCCTGTTCTTCGAATGGCTCAAAATTTCCGCTACCAGTTCTCCAGAACCTGTCAGAACGTGCTGGATTTCACCCCTGGCTGTTCTTGTTTCTCGAGCTTGTTACATATGTGTGACTTGACTGTTGCTGGGCTACATCTTACAGCATCTCTCACTATTGGTCACCCTATTCAGGCATTGGCAAGTGGACTCCAATGACATTTCAATAATCATGAGTCCTCTATTGCAATTGTGGTGGGTTGCTCCCAGTTCAGACCAGTTCACATGATCCAGTAGCGATGACCAGATGATGTCAGCGAACCGGTTCCCTCCTGCCCACCCCAGTCCGATTTTTAGTATTTTTCACTGTTTTTTTTTTTTTTTTTTGCTAGCTGAAATGGCATGGCAGAGCTGACTTCCACGCCTCTCCTTGTAATGATCCCGCACAAACCAATTAGCAGAAATCCCCCCAAACAAACATACGTTACATATCCAAAGTAATTCATCTTTATTTTGAAGTTAAATCACTTCCTTCAACAGCAAACATAAATCTTTTGCCAACATGAGATATGGCTGCAGTCCAGAGGCAAATTAAAGTCTTATCAAAAGATTCAGATAACAAACTCACCAGTTCTGAGACAAGCATTAGCTATGACCGAATGTAACAAATTGACCCCAGCAAAAGCCAATCCGCATCATCTGCCTTATGAAACCTCCACTTAACTATCCCTACTCCTAAGTAGTCTTTCCTTTTCCCTAAGCCTCTTGTCCCTGCGTCTCTCTCTGGCATCCACTGGGGGCGCTGTTCGCTGTTCAGAGCTATCACTCTCTGTCTCTACCCCCAGCTCCCTAGATTCTGTTGGAGTCTGCTCTTCTTCCAAGCCTAACTGCTCCGCACTGCTCTCTGCCAGGTGTTCCACCTTATCCTTTGAGGTGGACGCTGGCAGAAGCATGACACTCCTCTTCCAAATGCTCGTGCGCATGTGGGGAATGCATGTTTCGCATGCGTGTTGCCATGCGTACTTTACTGCACATGCGTAGAGCACAGGTGTGACATGCATGTTCCAATGCACATGTGCAGAGTGCACATTGGTGCGCACACGCACAAAGCATGCTGGTCTCTGCTCTACTGCGCAGGCACAGAGCGCACAAAGCATGCGGGCCACGAGCGCGCGCACAAGAAGAGAACAGGTCGTAAAGTGGAACCCACACCTGCACTGCACCTGAAACTCAGGATGACCCTGTAGGATCCACTGGAAGGCAGAAAACTTCCCAGCTAGTCCTCAACCTACGACCACAATTGAGCCCCAAATTCTTGTTATTAAGTGAGACACTTGTGGAGCGAGTTTTGCCCTCTTTTAGGGCCTTTCGCACATTGGTTGCTAAGCCATTCACTGCAGTTGTTCAGTTAGCAACGTGGTTGTTTAAGTCAGGGGCCTCCAACCTTGGCAACTTTAAGACTTGTGGACTTCAACTCTCAGAGTTCCTGCCATGTGGGGAAAACAGCCACAATCCATTGTTTTAACTGGGTTACTAACTTAACAGTCATTTTAGTTAGCAACTGTGACAAGAAAGGTCGTAAAAGGGCTCTAAATGGGAAGGGGGAATTTTGAATTGGAAACTTTGATTTTAAGATTTTTAAAATTTTTAAAGGTTTTACAATTACAGTGCATTATTTAATTATTTCTTAATAGTATATATATTGTTGATTTTATTCTGCTGTAAGCCGCCCCGAGCCCCAGTGAGATGGGGTGGGGTATAAATCTAATAAAATAAATAAATAAATAAAATAAAATGGGGCAAAAGTCACTTAGCAAGTGTCTCGCTGAGCAACGTAAATTTTTTCGGTTCAATTGTGAACATAAGTGGATCTGGCATGCTACTTAAGACTTTAGATCAGGGGTCTCCAACCTTAGCAACTTTAAGGCTTGTGGACTTCAACTCCCAGAGTTACTCAGCCAGCTTTGCTGG
>JANHFP010003201.1:55757-68063 GCA_032468135.1 Calamaria suluensis
TGTCTGAAGTGGTGTAGGGTTTCCTGCCTGGGCAGGGGGTTGGACTAGAAGACCTCCAAGGTCCCTTCCAACGCTGTCATTCTATTCTATAACACTTTGCGGTTATCTAGCAGTTTTCCAGACTAAGTTGTATTTTATCAGCATATTGATAGCAAGCAAACTAATGGGCCGCTGTAGCTCAGGTGTATTTTAAGTAGAGAGCAGATTGACAGATTAAAAGTCAAGCAGTTAAGTAGAAGTATTGGTTTCTGGAATTACATCTGGGAAAGAAAAACACTATTACAAAGCACTGCTGCCAGTCAAGTGGATGATACTAAAAAAAATTACAGAGGTTCAAAAGAATTAATGAAGAAACCCTTCCTAATATAGGCCACCCATCGTGGCAGCCAAAGCAGTTTCAGTCCCCAAATGAGGCATGAATACAGATTGCAAAAGATCAAGATAAGGAGCTGTTAATTTGTTTATGAGTAATAAACTTACAGCAAGCTAACATATTGTTGCACTCACCATATGCCCTCCACAAGTTTAAGAAAAGAAAAATCCTGTCTAACGTAATTCAGGTTTTGGTTCTAAGGGAAAAAGAACATTATTTAACTGCATTCCAACAGAAGGGGTAGACTTTGCCTTCAATGCTAAAAACTAGCTTCCTGTGGAATTTCTTCATTTTATTTAGCTTTTCCACTTTGTTGAAAAAACAGCACTGGAAATGAGTGACAAGGAAGATTGCTACAGCCCATTTAACCACTGAAAGAGCCTATAGTACAGAAAGAGCACTAACTAACCTTGAGTCTTCTCTTCTGGATGGTGGAGCAGCCATCTCTGCATCTGGAATGTAATATACCACAGGATCTTAATTACTTCAGCAGGTTGATGATGGCCTCTGTTTCAAGATCAGCAGGACTCATCCACTGGACAAGCAGAGAAACTGCAACATCTGGTAGTAAACACATTCTAAACAACACCCTCCTTTCCAGCTTGGTAGGCGATATGGGGCAATTTATGCATTATTTGGAGTTGTAGGTTTCTCTAATGCATACCTTTATATGACACAAGGAAAAGGAGCACAAAGGGCTTGTCTTATTGTAAAATACACACAAATCACATAATATTATCTCACTGAGACTCCCAGGAATGATTCCCGTCTTCATTAAAGTCAAGAGGAATCCTGTTATACAAATGTTTAACTTAGAACTGATATACATGCAATGGGAAGAAACACAAAGACTATCCATTTGCATTGGCCCAGGAGTTATACTGCTTGAGGACAAGCCTTTTCCTCCTATGACTCAACCTAAATTGTCTCAATACAGAAACGCTGACTGGGTGCTAACTTTCCTACCTGCAGTCTTGTTTTCAGATCGTTCTAGCATACTCAGTAATCCACCTTCACACCTTCTTTTCTCCTAGAACAAAGTAAGAGAAACATCCTCATTAGGTCTTGCACAAGAAGGCCTTTGACAAAGTAGCTCATAAGAACCCAGAGACAGAAGCAAAACTCTGGACATATTGTAGCTGTCCAGAACAAAGACCCAGCTTTCTCATCACTACCCCGATGTTTTTGTTTTCATTTTATCATATCTGCCCTTTAGTAGATGTTGATCTAGTAAGATGGCTCCAGATGGAGGGAAAGCCCATTTTTGCCCTCCCCACACTCTTAGAAAGACTCTGGGGGCTGCGGAGAGCGAAAAACAGCAAGGAAAGTGCTGGGGATCCACGCATGCCTGCATGGGGTGGGGGGTGCATAGAATTATGAGTGTGGGCACGCATATGCTGACCTGTGCTCCGCCCATTTGGGCATGCGATGGCAAAAATGTTGGCCATCACTGAGCTAGAGGATAAAAGCTCCCTGTCACAAAAGGATAAACACCTCCTTTCTTCTGTCCTTCTCCCTAGCAACACGCAGTAATCATGAGGGAAGGGAAGGGAAGAATTGTTAAGCACAATGACAACACAGCAGGTATTTTACCATGTTCTGCAGGAAAGGAGGAAGCAGGAGTGCAATTTTGGGCAACAGCTATAAAAATATCGCTCTAGCCTCGGAATCCAATGTAGGCTCGGAACAGCACTTTTCTATTGTAATTTTTGGCTAGCCAAGTATCATCCATTATTAATTGCATGTCCTTTTGGTTGATTTAATTACCTTCCAAATGCTATAAAGTTTTCAGATAAAATTAAAACCAACTTAATTCTGAAGGTTCCCTTCTGGAAATATTGTTTTACATTTGTTGTTATATACCTCAAAGAGTTCTGGGCAGGCATCCCTGCAGCTGTCCCCAGGGACCAGGCCCAAGATAAGCAAAAAGAAGAAAAGGATGCTCTCCATTCAGAGCATTTGGGGTCAAAAGCTATACTGCTCAAATAAGGAGCAGCAGAAATAATTCGTGTTGATTCTGAACAGCAACAGGGAGAACCTGGGCCTTGGGTGCCAAAAAGGCATGCTGACATTTCTGCTGATTGTTTTAAACATCAGCCAAGTTCTTCCATGGAGAAGAAAAAGAAAAGGAATTCTGAACCACAGCAAGTGACATGAACAGAAGCTTCCCATTGTGCAAGAAACTGCAGAATGTTTGGCTGTGTCTCAGCTAAACTCATCAACAGGCAGTCTTGTCATTTGCATATAAATTCCTGAGGGGCCAGAGGCCTGTGATGGATTTAAGGGATTACATAAAACAGAGACATCATGTTGCATCTTCCTGCTGAGAAATCACATTGCCTTAGCACTCACACTGCTCTGTGGATTAAAATCTTACCATCAGAAATAAATCAGCACAAAAGCTACATGCAGGACTTTGCTGCACAAGATGGGCAATGCATGTGAGGCAGCAACCACACAACCTAAAGAGAGGGGACGAGGACCAGGAGGTGATGCCCTTCTGCCATGCCCTGGGTTAAACAATATGAGAATTGAATGGATTAATTGCATGAATTAATCAGCTAGACAAATTTGACACCTTCATCCTAGATTAAGGATGGACATAGCTGAAAGAAGGAAACATAGCTTAAACCTAAGGGCTGTTAGCCAGCAAGGACTTAGCAAATGATTCAGAATCAGTGACTGTATGCAGTGATTGTCTAGGTTTTTACAGATAATTATTTGCATTTCCCCCCCTAATGATGATCAACTTTACGCTCTTTCGTTCCTCCTCCCGCAGTATTTGAACAGATCTTCAGACAGACCATATTTTAAGCAGTAGTTGTAGGGCAAATGTACAGTTACACTTTGAAATATAGCATGTCTTTCTCTGGTATGGTTCGCCTTTCCATGAATCTGCTTTTATTTTCCAAATAATTTATTTTCAAGTAAGCTAACTGTAGCTTTACCAGATAGATGTGTTCTTTCCTTCCTCTGCAGTACTCATTTCCAGCTTTGACTTATCCAGTAAGACTTTCAGTGTCTCCAAATCCAGCTGTCTTCAATCACTCCCATGTGTGAGTCCTTTTCCCTTCCTCTCTTTTACACTATCTTTTTTTTAAAAAAATACAAATATTTTTGCCTCCCCTTCTTTTATGCCTTTGATTTTACATTTATTTCAGTAGTGTCTAGCGGCTCACTTACAGTACATGCATTAGGCTCCCTACAAATTCATTATCTCTGCTAGTGTTTCCTTATCAACTGCACTGGTATGCCTGACATAGCATGAAATGCAAAGAGTTAGTGTAGTGTTTGGAAAGAGTTCAAAGTAAACCGAAGGAAAATAATTAGCACAGACTTTGTCTTACTACCTGTTGTCTACCAGTAAGGCTCAATTCTGCACTCTGGTGTGACAATAGCATGGTAGGCAAAGGTCATTTTTCTTCAAGATAACAATTCTGAGCAGGAAAACATCACTAGACATTATGTAAACATCTGAATTCACCAATTATGTCCTTTTCTCTCTTCTGAGAAGTTGGCAATAAAGGATGATGAACAGAAAAATAATATTGTAAGATAGTAAGTGAATCACTGTACGCGCAGAATAGAAAGCATCAATACAGGTGAACATACAAGCAATGGATGGCCATGTGAATAGCCAAGTATTCCACAAGTATTCTCAAAAGAGAGGCTTACCTACCTGGAGAATGAAGCTGGAATAATTAAAATAAAACTGTATTCATCTCACTCAAAAGCACCCCACCATGGCTGCAATGCATCTCTCAGAGGTGGAGCGAATATTGTGCTCCAGCATTTAGACAATAGGGGAATGGAAAACTGAAGGGGAAGCAGCCACATGTATTGCAGAGATTGTGAAATTAAACATAGCTACAAGGATGGGAAGAACAGCAAATGCTACACACTTTAATCTCGTAAACATTTCAAAGTGGCTTTGATTAAAACACCACATTAAAAAAGTATTTATAAATAAATACATGCATGTTCTACGGAAACTACAAATTTGTTACAGTGAGGCGTCTCTTGCTGTTAAGAGACTGCCTCTGAGTAGTAAACCAATTTCTTTTATAGGTTTACTGAGATTCAAGATAGGGGTAGATATGCATTAGATCTTTGACAAAAAGAATTTTTCAACAACCAATAAGGGGTATTCAGGAATCTGGGACTCCCTGTACCCAGAAAGAAAAACACTTTGCAATGTAGAATATTTCGCTTTGGAAAGCGTAAATTCCAAACAAGATGACTGTTATTCTAAGAGTTTGACGCCGCATCCCACTTTGAATGGGAAGCATTGTAAACATGCTCATTATCAGCATTCTTGTGAATGTTGCAGTTTCCGAAGGCATACTGTTTGTGAATCAAAGGCCATTACTTGATATAGCAAAAGTTACAACTGTGGGAGGATTTCCTTCCTTATTCAGTCTGTCGGTTCGCTCCCCCCTCCCCACCCCCCTTTAAGCCTGCCCTCCTTCTGAACGCTGGTCATGGTGGATGGAACCGATGGGATTTGGAATCAACCGACATCCAGAGGGCTGTGGGCTAATATTCTGGTTTGAGATGTAATCCCATTATTGTAAAATCAAGTCGAAGAGGATCAAACAGCCAGAGTATATAATTTCACTGCAGCTAAGCTTATTTATGGGATTGGAGAATCAGGCAGACCCAATCTCTCTCCAGAAAAAGATATAAACAAAGGCAAGACTTGCTGGCCTATCCATGCAAGTGTGAACCAAGAATACAGATGCTTACTTTTGCATGGCGCGGCCTCCTGTGGCCCTGGGTTCCATCAACATTCCGGCTGCAAAGACAGTCATCAACATGGCTCTGATACTCTTTCCTCAGCACTAGAGATTTACAAATATAACACTTCTCATACCTGCCAAATAAAGAAGGAAGGAAGGGATTGTATTAGGATTCACTCTTTCTCACTAGTGCTACTTCTACAGCCGCTGTCCTGTAGGTAAGGCTTGTCAATGGAGCAGGATCTGCACAGTGATGTGACCAATACTGTAAAACTGGCCTGTTGGCAATCAAAAGGGAAAGAATGATTAGCAGTTTCCTTCCAACTGCTTTCCCGGGTGCTGCTACTGCAGCAAAGGGATGTAATGAAATCAGTTCCTCTAGCTATCTCAAACAATACTGATTTTCTTTCAGAACCTGTCAACTCGGCTGAAGGAAGTGTCTGCTTTTGCAAAATTGGAGTTATGCTGTGCCCCAAAAAGCAAATCAAGTGTATGAAGTCAAGAGACATGTTTTACTCGGTCTAAATGAAGTCATCTAACTAATAAATCTGCCAGGGCACTATTTCCCTTTTTTGTAAAGCATGCAGTACGGATGAGGATGCACTGAGCATTCGGTGCTGAAGAATATGGTGAAACACCACCCGCTACCAACTCTCAGATCACTCCAACTAGCTCAACTGTGTCCCATAATTCCCCTGCTAACAATCCAAAAGGCAAATCTGTCCCCCCCCCCCAAAAAAAAAAGCCTTTGGGATGTGAAGGAAGAAATGGAACTGGAGGCGGCTGCTTAATTGATGATCTGGAACTAGAGAAATCCAGTGAATTTTGCTGCACTATGGTATCTGGAATGTATCTGAGGAGCGCCCTTGATGCTAAATCCTGCAGTACTTTTCCATATTTTCTTTCCAGTCTCTGCTGATTACAAAGATAATGTGTCTAAACAGAAGCTATCCTCTCTATAATTAGCCTAATTCTATTAGTTATGTTGCCATCCAGTGTTTGTAGCAGCAACATTATTTTCAGGCAGGATTTTTACTGTCAGACTCTTTCTTAAGATGCTGTGTGGGTGAGCAGGTGGGAGGAGGATAGCAGTAAGGAAGGTTAAACAACGCCGGTTCCGTTTGAATTTCTTAATTTCATTAACAGTGTAACCGCAGGTAGGCACCAGACATGTTAACCTTCTCTATCTTCTGATGCACACCAATTCATCTAGGTTACTTTTCCAACCAATGCTTACTCTTACAGCATGGTTTAACTGCCTTCATATTCATTACCTCTATCAGCCTGTGCAAGACCAAAACAAACTCTGTGATTTTGTCCCAGGACCAAAAATACATTTAAGACTAACATGATACTAGTGCAACAGAAATTGCTTGTGGTCTCTGTTTGCCTTGCTAACCATAGTTTTAAGATCTCCCTTTCTTATTTTTTTTTAATGCTCGGGGGACTTTCATGTTTCCACCATGCTCGAAACACCAGCACTGTAGGAATATATAATTTCCTTTAACATTGAAAGCAGCTGTGAGATGGATACAACAGGTATATTTGTTATAATTTGGAATGGCAAGCAGAGCCTTAAAGGCTACCAAATTCACATGAAATATGGTATTGTAATGGCCAGACTGGTATTTGTGCTTGAATATTACTGTAGCTCTATTTCTTACCTTTATCTTTATATCTTTTGTACAGTCTGAATTATGCAGACACAATCAGTACACAGAATATTGCTATATTTACATGCCAGTTCTGGAAGATTGCAGAACTAGATTATTAAAGCTGGGAATCCATCTTTGCCATTGTTAATAGAGTTTTATAAGTATTGCTTCAATCATATTATGGGTTCAATAATGAAATTGAAAGAGGAGACGGCAAAGAATGTGTTTTAACTAGTAGCACGTCAACATTCCCCATCCGAGTGTTTCTCAATCTTATCCACTTTAAGATGTGTGGACTTTAATTTCCAGAATTCCCCAGCCAACATGGATAGGTCTATACATTTTAAAGCAGATGAGACTGAGAAGCTTAGGTGGGCAGACAATGCTGAATTAGGCATTCCAAAAAGAATGTGAAACCTAGGCAAACCCCCACTAGAAGCAAAGGTAAAAACAGATTAGACTGAGGGGGTCTTTTCTATTACAGGATGCTTCTTGGCCACAGAATGAGTGAATGATGTCAAAGCTTCGGAGTTTTATGTAACAGAAATGTCTACCAGGGCTTCAAATGAAAATCATCAAAATGGACTATATGGAGCATATCTACTTACTTGTCAATATCTACATATTCAGAGGCTTTTTTGTGGCTGGCAAGCTTGCTCTTGGCTTCCCTCTGTCTTCGGGTCATTACTTGAAAACAAAAAGAGAATAGTTGTTCTATCTGTCTTCTTGAAGATCTTAAGAAGTGTCAAGTGTCTGATCAAAACACACAATATATGTTTTAGAAAACAATTTCAAAGCTTTTTGCCAAGTAGAACCAGTTTGTTTGGGACATCACAATGAGAATAGCAAGGTCTAATTTATAATGGTGTAATATTTCTCACTATGTAAGCTGAAATTTTAAAGCCTTCATCCAGAAAGCTATTACAATGAATGCACAAAGACAGAAGTGTTGACTTAAACTGTGTATGAAGTATTTTGCACCAATAATCTAAACTATTTCCTTTCTACATTCATGTGAGAACTCTTAACAACCTAACAAATAAAGGCACCTGTCTATTGCTTTTATACTTAGTAGAAAAGTTCCATTTGCTTAACTTTCTGAACAAATATGGAAGACGTGGAAACCAAGTCTAACAATGCTGCATGTAGCATTTAAAAGATCTGCTCTTTCTAGTATTGTGTTGCAAATCCAAGGGCATGTGAGATGGTACATTTATGTGTTTACTGGGGAATGAAGAAAGGCCAAAAACCACAAGTGGTAATCTGTATTTTCAATGTGGATTGCGTGTGTGCATATTTTCATAAGGTACAAATTTTGTTTTTAAGAAGTCCTGAATTTGGGCAGATTATGAAAAGGGGTTTTGATAAGAACCTGAGAAGTAAGAGGTAGGGCTGAACAGGGGCAGAAAGGAAGAGAAACCTAACAGATCCACAAATTATACAATTTACATTTCTTCACAAATTGTACATTTTTTAAATTTTTACAGGAAATAGTATCTGGTTGGTTATAATCACATAACCAAGAAGACCAGAAATATATCTTAAAACAGGTAAAAGGGTAAGAAAGGCTAACATACAAATTATACTCTATATGCAGCAGTAATTCTTTATACTAGTTAAGATTTAATCAGTATAACAATAAAATCAGGGCAAACCCAGTCAGAGGCCGCAGCTTTTCTTGCTAGCCATTTATAAACATGATTTTAAAATGTTTGTTTCATACAATTGAATTCCTTTCCATTTCTGTTTGCAAACAACCAGCTATGCTGCTTGGGGAACATATCAGATATCCTAAGCCATTTCCACCAGGGGGCTAGATTTTCTAATATAGAACAGATGCTGCTTTAAGCACTATTGGACAATCCAATGGAGGGGGCAGTGTATCAGAACATTTTACAGCTTTGCATCAGACCTTCCTGTGCTCAATGCTCTCATTAGGGGAAAGGTTTGAATTTGTGTTATAGGCGCTATAAAACTGTTACTGTTTGCTCAACATCTGCTGTAAAGTAGGTGCACCTACAGAGATCAGAATGGGAAGATGTATTATCGGTGCCAGCAACCTGGGCTTTGAAGCATTCATTTTTGGCTCCTTGGCACCTCTGCCTTTGTCTCATGATAATTGCTCTTACAGACTAGTTCAAATAACAAACCAAATTTAATGGTTGCATTTCCCTTCTTTACAGTGTGAAGTCTGTGTGTTCTCTGGCTTAAAGTTTATCCTTGCAGACGCTTCTGGGCTGCTCACTTGCAAGGAAAAAGTTGGCGATGGACATTCCCAAATCCTCAAAAGGGGACAACAACTCACTTCTGCAAACCTGGCCTGCATCTGGGTACCAGTAGTTTCTATACTTGACTGTTAATCCCCAAGTCACTTGACACTCCCAAAGGCTTTTTAACAAGCTAGTCTGCAGCAAAAGCAAAGCTGTTCTCTGAGCCGGCGCATAGTTGTTAATATTCCTATAACAGTCTCTTGTGCACAGCTCAGGTGTTAATCAGTGCTATTTTTTTTTCCAGCA
The DNA here is from genome assembly GCA_032468135.1 of Calamaria suluensis. NCBI lineage: Eukaryota > Metazoa > Chordata > Lepidosauria > Squamata > Calamariidae > Calamaria > Calamaria suluensis. The sequence goes on from JANHFP010003201.1 coordinate 65,041, forward strand.
GTATAGAACACATCTGACACAATACGGCTGCTAAAAACCTCTGGGACCACTATGCAAGAAATGCCAGGAAAGACCTACGTTTGTACTGCCAACACAAACAAGCAGAGAGATGGCATCACCAGCAGCCTTCGCCTTTCATGGTTGCGTTGACCTGCTCCATACCAAAACACAACAAAGCCACGGTGAGATAGATGCCGGTGAGCTCAACTTGGAACAAGAGTTCCAAAGGAAAAGCAGCTACAAGATAAATCTCCGCTTATAGCAAGAGAGGAAAAATGTGCTTCCCAACCCTTGGTACAGAACGAGCACAGCGTCTTCTCTCTCGACATGCTGGGCTAAGTCAAACATGTTTGCAATGTTCACTGTGGTCACATTAAAAGTTGATCAGTTCCAGTTTTCTTCTCGTCAGTACAAAGCGCGCCACAGCTCTGAATATAAAATAAACCTCCCTTCGATGCATTTCATATTGACTAGCCTTTTCCATCCATGCTGAGATGGTTTGGAAGCTAATGGCAGCACTTCGTAATTAAAATACTCCTGGAGGACCCATAAGGTCCCCTGCAGGTGTTTTGAATAATTTGAGTACATTCCTGGAAATTTCTCCTTTAACTTTTTTTTTATGCATACATTTTGAGTTCTTCTCATTCTCCAAGTTTTTAGAACAAGCTTTTCCAAACTATTTCCTGGGTCTACGGGAAGAAAGGGTGGATTTTCTAATATCAGACACAATCCTAATGACTTCCTGACTATTTAAAGATATTGTACAGATAGTGCCTTGAAATCACCTACTGTTTCAAGTAACATAAATGTACATGTTGAAAGCAAAATATATCCCATAATGTATCTAATGTACTTTATTTTGAGGGGATAGAACTAGGAAGAACATCCAATGAACAAAGGGACTCAGTTTCAGATTAATCTCAGAACCACTGAACAAAAACGTTTGGAGCTCCTGGAACCCCGGGGGAACTGCCAGGGGAAAAGAGCTGATGTGGTTCCAAAAGTGGATCCAGGAAACTATAGATCAATCAGTTTGACATCAACACCTGAGAAGATCATCAAGCAGTGGATTTGTGAGCGCCTAGAAATGAGCAAGGTAATTACCAGAAGCCAGCATGTGAGATCATGCCAGACAAACCTTATTGCCTTCTTTGACAAAGTGATTAAAAGTAGAGCGCACCTATTCTTGATATGACAGAACAATGTGGAACATACATTACCACCGCCAGGTGGATTTCCATTTGGATGACCAACCAAACTCAGCATGTCATCCTCGATAGAAGTCCATCAATATGGAGGGAAGCATGCAGTGAGGTACTTCATGATCTTGCCCTGGGTCTAATGCTCTTCAACATCATAAATGAACTGGATGAGGGTTTAGAAGGGGAACTCACCAAATCTGCATATAACACCAAGCTGTGGAGACCTGTTAACGCTTTAGAAGATGTACTCAAGATACAGAAAGAGCTTAACGTACATGCACAGTGGGCCCTAGCCAACAAAATGCAATTCAATGTTGTACTTAGGCAAGAAAAAACCAAATGCATAGTATAGAGTAAGTGCTACCTGGTCCAACAGTAATCATTGTAAGAAGAATCTAGATTCCTAGTGGACCACCACTTAAGTATGAATCACATTGCGCTGCAGTTGCCAAAAAAGCCAATACTGTCCTAGGCTGCATCAACAGAGGGATACTTCTAAGATCACATGAACCGATAATGCTACTTTATACTTATACTAAGTGAGGCACCACTTAGAATATCATGTCCAGTTCTAATCACCACAATAGAGGAAAGATACCGAGATCCTACAGAGAGTGAGACCAACAAAGATGATAAAGGGCCTGGAGGCTAAACCATATAATGAACAATTTAGGGAACTAGATAGGCTAATCTAATGAAGAGGACTAGGGGCGAAATGATAGCTGCCTTCCAGTACTTGAGGGACTATCACAAAGAAGAGGGAGTTGATTTATAATTCAGAGCACCTGAGGGTAGTAATGGGTGGAAGCTCAATAAAGAGAGATCCACTCTGCATCTAAGGATACATTTCCTGACAGTGAGAACAAACAATAAGTGGAGTGGCTTGCCTCCAGAGGTTGTGGGTGTTCCATCACTGAAAAGTCTGGACAATTTTGCATCATATTCAGAAGAGGAAATAGCAGATATTTAATTTTTTTATAAAAACTGGGGAAAATATCCCTAAATGAGACAAATTACTCTAAGCCGGTTTCCTTTTGCAGTGGGCATCCCACTGTGTTGATTCAAGACCTCTCCCACAACCCTTACATCTCCAGTATTAAATACATGCATTTTTTTTAATCAGGCATGCTATTTTTTAAAATACTTATTAATTGTATTATTTCTTGCTATGTTGGCTTTAAAATGCTGTATCAGTGTTACTTCTCATGATGTTGAAGCTTTTTTGAGAACAGCAGCAGCAGGAGGAGAGCTAAGGGAAAGAAAGACTGACGCCTTGTACCTGAGGTGTGGCCTGCAAGAAGGGTAAGAACGGCATCCTGCCTCAATCCGAGATGCATCCTGCAACATTATGACACTATTTATCTTCAACAAAGTTGGAAATTGACTAATTGTGGAAGGGAAGGACAATTAACTGTTAATTTTGATTCTCTGTTAACATCTTGGAAATACCTAGAGACCATTATGTAATTAGCAGGTATCCAGAAGCCCCCTGTCTTCCTATTAGATCAACACTTAGATTATCTTGCTGACTGGAGCTAGTTTCTTCTCTTGACCCCCACCTGAAGTTGGCTATTCCAAATCATGGGATGGAAAAGAACCATTCAGTCCAATATATTGCTCACTACAGGATGGACACGGTGGCTAATGGACACTGCAGCTAATGGACACGGTGGCTCAGTGGGTAAGGCAGCTGAGCTTGTTGATCGGAAGGTTGGCAGTTCAGCAGTTCGAATCCCTAGTGCCATGTAACGGGGTGAGCTCCCATTACTTGTCGCAGCTTCTGCCAACCTAGCAGTTTTGAAAGCACATAAAAATGCAAGT